>UYRU01045995.1:4631-15298 GCA_900617775.1 Dibothriocephalus latus | reverse complement strand
ACCACAAAAACCAACAAAAGTTGACGCAAAATTGGATCATTAGTTCATCGCGGTGTTTCACGCACGCCTATTTTAGCAGCATTTTTTATATTACTGCGATGTCGTAACTGTTAGCACAGTAATCGGTAGTCTCGATACATTCCACTCCATATATCATTTATAATACTGTTACCAACTTTCCAAACACATTTCGATTGATATGGGGAATACATGCAAACGCAAAGCTCAAGAAGAAACAAGCCGGACAATTTACCCAAGCACTTCGTTTCCGCGTGACGCTGAATTTTTGGAGGACCCAAATAAGAATTTTGCGAACAACAAAGTCAAAACAACAAAATATACTCTTCTTACCTTCCTCCCTCTAAACCTCTGGCAGCAGTTGCACCGTTTTGCGAACATATATTTCATTTTCATACTTGTCCTCAACTTCATGCCAAAAGTCGAAGCATTTGCGAAAGAGGTGGCACCCCTTCCTCTGTTGTCCGTTCTCGCACTAACTGCAATCAAAGATGCATACGAGGACCTCCAACGTTATCGCTCAGACCAGAAAGTCAATAACACCTTAGCCGATGTTTTCAGCCTGTAAGCACACCCGACAATTTACATAAGATATGTTTTCGCAATTATACGCACCCGTCCATCTAATAAACACCTATAAGGCACCTGGGATACCTGTTCTACAATTCATTTAAAGTAGTTTTGAAAGTCTGTTGACGTCCCGATTTTATTAGGAGGTTTGGCAGATTTGCTAAGTTTGAGTTGACGCAATTGTGGAAAAACTCGAGGCGTTTGACGGAATTTGAATCCGCGCATTTAATCGAGAAACTGCGGACCAACCAGGATTTCAGGCAGGATTTTTATTTTGCAGCCTTCACAGCAACTTAATTAACGATCGGACCTGGAAGCACCGGTTTCCTAAGTTTATTTGCTAAGGCTTCTATCTTTTGTTTATTTTTTGAACCGAATGCGGGAAGAAAATATGCAATGCAGCAAAAATAATTGTTACTTTATAAACGTTAGGATAGGCCTACCACCCAAAAATGCCCTACCAAAAAACAAATCGATTGCGTCTTACGACCAGTCGTACACTCCAAATTTTCGTACAGTATGCAGCTGTAACTGCAGCAAATAAGGTGGTTCAAGTCCAAACCAGATATCGCCTATTAACATACAGACTAAACTGAAGATAGCCTTTGTTACCTGTGAAAGTATACCTATGATACAGACCATGTCTGTTTACAATTTCTGGCTTATGGGTTCGCTTTGTCAACGGCTTACAATAATCTCCGACTGAATACTTACGTGTTGTTTAACTCGGAGACACCAAAATGGAAACATCCAAGTTCAACGGACACTTGGCGAACGTCCTCAGTTGAATTTAACATGCTAACCGCCCAGGTTGATGGAATTTAGCTGTACTTGTTGGAAGAATACTAACACAGACAAATAGTGAAGGTTAAATGGGGCCCTTCACCAAGGGAACCCTGTTAGGAGCTACAACAGGACCGGAGAATGCTTTATAAGGACGGTAATATTCCCGCTAATTAGTCGAAAGTTAATGAAACCTCTTAGAACATCAACAGGATGTCAAGTATTCCGTGACCAATACAATCATTACAGTTGGGTATAACAGATATTTTTCAGAAAAGACACTCAGGCAGGGTTTTTACCCAACTTGAAATGTCTGTTATTTAGTTCCGCCCGAAACTACGGAAATATACATTGTATTTTTCAATCAGTTATCCACAGGTGATTTATGGCAACAATTGCTGAAAGTATAGAACATTGAAAAATGTCGAAATAAGCCCTCTAGGCATTCTTCCCTGCTTTCTTTTTGAATCTTCCGTTGTGTGTGCATATTTGGAGACACAACTTCGTCCCAATTTAAGGGCGGGGTTTTTGACGAAATGTTTTTTGCCGTTTTCTCCTTAAATCTATCCATCTATTATAGGTAACTTTTGATAACCAAATTGTGCTAGATGACTTAAAACGGCATCGCGTTGTGTGATCCAGCTAAATAGGGTCGTGGTGGACCGGCCTCATAATTAATTTATATAAAATACTATGTTGCGCTTTAAGTAGGCAGCATACTTGTCGCATTAATTTAACCCAAAAGGTTGGCATTGAAATATGTCCACAATTGAGTTGCCTTTGGGTAAATTAATAAACATTTAGATGTATAAAAGGGTTGTCTCAGGTTTTAGCGCTAAGTACTGGAGATCTATGTTGTCTTCGGTGATGAAACTGAGTCATTATGTCATGGTCATTCGTGACCTTATGTATATATATTCATTATTATATTCTTCATGCTTCAGATAACTTCGCAATTCACTCGTATTTTTCCTACCTTCTTAAAACATTTACCAGTGACGAACGTCGCTATGTCAAACAACCGTGGGCAAGCATTCGGCCGGGGGATTTTGTCCGACTGCAAACGAATGAAATTATTCCCGCGGACATTCTTATCTTAAAGTCTTCGGACATTTCAGGTCTTTGCCACATTGAAACTGCAAATCTGGATGGGGAAAACAATCTCAAGCAAAGGGAAATCGTCCGCATTGATTGTTTAAACGTAATGAGCCTTTGTTAATCGCAATATTTTATTTACTAGTGTTCTTTCCAAATATTTCTTTAAGATTTTTTCATGCTTATAGTTCAAAGGCACGTTTAACAGCATGTCTAATGGTATGTTCTGCCTTCTATACAAAATAGGTTTATGGACTATCATTTATTTCGTGAACTTGTTCACATATTTCTAAATTATTCTGCAATGTAAAGTTTACATTTTGCCTTATAAGGTCTTCAGTCCCGAAGAGTTCGGTTGGGGTGTTGAAGTCGAGGCTCCCAACCCCGAGCTGTATCATTTCAGTGGAAAAATGTAAGTCACTTTGGCCTAGACTTCTGTTCCTAATAAAAGATGATTAACGTTATTGGAAGTGGAACATTTATTCATATGAATTTTACAATCCACTATTTCTCTGACCTTCGGAAGCCTGTCTAAAGCTTCTACTTTCTGTAAAGTTTTATCAAACTGCAGATATGTACGATAGCAAGGTCTCTTATTTAAAGGCCCCAGAACCAGACTTTTCCTTGCAAATGTTTAACAACTTTTGTATTTCATTGTTTTCCAGCTTTTATTTATTCCGGGGCCCCTTTTTGAGGGTTCAGTTATAATAACAGTATAGCTCATACCAGGATATACATAAAAACTGCATACTCCTTATTTACGATTGGCTCACACATTTGTTCTTTGTGACTAAATGTTTGCTTGCTTCGACTTACAAGTAGCTGTTGATGCCTAACCGGTTTTGGTTGCGGAAACACAAAACACTTGCATTTTCCTGTAGCTCTTTCCCACTATGATTCTAAAGTTCCTTATCTTACATGGACTGAATCCCTGTTTAGAAAAAAATTAAAATGCGCTTTCTTTCTTACATTTTCTCCGAATTATACTATCATTGTCTTCAATCCAGCCTGACACCGAATCCGATTATAGTGAGGAAGGAAAATCTCCTTTTACGCGGCTGCATCCTGCGTAACACTGACTCCGTGGAAGGAATGGTCATCTACGCTGGTGCGTCTTCACATTTCCCTCTCGCTCTTTCCTTCAACAGACCATTCACAGAGTTAATACATTTTGGCAGATAATTTAATTTGTCTAGACTACTTTCTGATATTTGGTCTGCATATTGCACCCCAAACGTTTTTTGAACCAACAAATGGCGCTGGTTGTCTTTTGGTCCTGTTATTCGCTAACGGTGCTGGGTTTGTTAGGACCATTTTTATACTCTTTGTTTTTTATTAGAGCAGGTAAAAACCCTCTGTTACTCGTCTGAAACTACTACTAGGTCGGCCAGTGTTAGCCTTATGTGGCTTACCACTCAGACAATGTGTGACATTTAGATTGTCCGTTATTTGCATTTTAACGAAAGTTAGTCGAACCGACTTTTGTGATACGGACTACGCACAGTCAGGTTTGACGCTTTTTCCTGGAGTGGATTGAGCTGTCGATGGGGCTGTTTTCTATTTGATAAATATTTTACCAGTAAGAAAACGTGTGCATTGTTTGTTCTATTTGAAGACTTAGAAGAGAAATGAGGGGATTTAATATATTGGATATCTCGAAATGAATTTTCTCCATCAATGTGTTTTGTATCAGTTGCCGATTGCCTTACAGTTTCATTCACGGTCTGAATGCTCAACATTACTCTGACAGCTAATAATCAATGCTTGCGACCAGAGCCGATGTTCAAGAATTCTACAGGATAAAACTTTGTAATGTTTGCCTTATTCGACTGAGTAAGTGGTGCCGAATGTTGCGTTCCCACATTCTCAGAGACCACAGCATGGTTCGAGATCAGTTTTTGGTCTTGCTACTTTTGGTTCTCCATTTCTCTTTGATTTTTGCGCGTTCTATATCAATTTTTCCTGGCAGATTCTGGAGGTTTCGAGTCAAAGTACACTTGGCCGTACCTTGCTTATACCAACTTCACGCTTTTGACATATTCTCACATTCTTCCTTTACCTTCCGCACATGAACTTTTGCAGGTCGTGAAACTAAGGCTGTGCTCAATAACTCCGGGCGAAAGTTCAAACGAAGCAAGTTGGAGCGGCGAATTAACAAGGACGTCATCTGGTGTGTCCTCATTCTAGCGATTGTCTGCATCACTGGGGCTGTGGGTATGTACCACTGCATATCTCTTCAGACTCATTCTCGGTGTTTTTATCTTGAATTTAAAATACTCATTTTGAGGTTTTACTCATTTTGGGTTTTACTTTCTTGTTCACATCTGGCTGTTCTATTTGTCGTATTGTGACTGAATGCATATTAGGAAAGACCTCTAGTCCGAAGGAGCGGAAACTGAATGAAATTTTAATTATTTTATCACAAATATCAGTTATTGTGAGGCATACAGTACGTACTGTTAAGGGTCTTAAACCGGGTTATATACCGAGAGTAATCACAGGAGTCCAGTCAGAGTTTGGTGGCGGTCATGGTAGTGGTTGTGCCTTTGCTGTCACAGCCAGGTACACGTTCCGTTATCAGCAGAAAATAGAAAGAAACTGAAGGAGAAACTATAGTCAGCATAGAGTGACTGTGGTGGGACCTAATCAAGCGGGACAAGCGAGAAAGATTTCAGAGATTAAGGGATAATTTCAAGATTTAGTCCATGAATATACACAACCATAAGTTTTGGGTGATTTATTGGTCGTTCTTATTCAAGAATGCCTTTTAGTTTCCATCCGTGTGTATTTATCCGTGTTGTAACTGCCCAAGGCCGTGATCGAGAGAGTCGCCTCCCTGCTTATTGTGGGTAAATGCCGCATAGGGACCATGGCCGTACAAGTGGGGCTACAGCTCACTCCCCCTCCCAGGATCTGAACGGCGTGTAGTGGTAGGCGGTCGGGTAAACGGTGTGACGTTCCCACCAGTGCAAATTGCACAGTAGAAGACATCTATTTTCTCGGGAATTTTGAAGTTCTTATGGAACCGACTACATTATCTTAGGTAACTGAGGTGCCTGTTGTTATGAACTTGCCACAAGCCTCGATGATGTCCCTCTGCCAGTAGCTCGATCGAATCTCCCCAAAGTACAACTCAGCCACAAGGAAGAAAGCATAGAAGTGTATTGCCGTGAGCTAATAGCATATTTAAGGCCAAATAATAACATACGATTTAATAAAACACCGGACTGCAATCGGTTCAGTCCGATAGAGCCCTTGGAGGAGGGGGGAGAGGCGGTATCTCGAATAGCCTTCTGACTCATCTGAATGGTTGAGTAAAGCCCCAATCATGTCGGCAGCTTGCACAATATTACCACACACGCAGACATATCGATATTGCGGCCTTGGAACCAATGGTCAGTGTGGTATGCTAGCGAGTCGCTTAGGGTGGCTACTCCTACCACGGGTGGGGCTGAAGGTGGAGAGTTGAGTGTCACCAAAATCAATCGGTAATTTTAATTCATTGTAGTAGAAGAAAGAGCGTATCGAACGCAGCAAATCTCTATAGATAATGGACCAACTCAACGGCTTGGTTAGGAGTATCACTGGTTTTCGAATTCTGGGGTGTGTGGGGTGAAGGTACCTTTCTAATTCACATTTAAATTTCATAGTTAGGTAGGCTCAGAAGGACCTTAAATGCATAAAGCCACTAATCAGTCCTGATACCGACTGCGGTAGTCAGGCCCCTAAACAAGGATAAAATTGCTTTGTGGCATGCCTTAGCTAGGCTGCGGTGGATCTGTTAATCTTTATCTAGTTCCGCACATGCCTGTAGCTTGAATTAAATACAAACTCATCTGCAGAACAGGAAAGATATCCCTGAAGTCGTATTTCACGGTGAGGCCGAGAGTGATGCTTTTCTATGCATAACTGGTGCCGAACCATCCAGACAACTAATGCTATATTTTGACTGAAAAAACTGAGTCACGCAAAGGAGAGCCGCAAAGAGACAGGTGGTAATATCGCTGTGCCTTTATATCACCACGGACATTATCGGGCTTAGGAATCTTCGATATCTTGGTATAAAGTGCATACAGTTTCCTCACAACGGTGCCCTATATATACATTAGTCGTGCTGCATTGCTATGCAAACGATGTTCGTCGTGTATTCATGGGCACCTTAGATAGTAATTAAAATTTGTTCTCGTCAGATTCGAATTAACCGAAAATTAGATTTTCGAGCCCATGAAGGCTGGTTTCGTAAACTTTTTTTTTCACTTAGGCAAACGCCTTCTCCCAGAGTAACGCGCGCCTCTATGCTCGTGTGGTTTACGATAAGTATTAACATAGATAACCACTAGGATGCAACGGAAGCCAATTTTAACAGCATACCACCGCCTTATTTCATGAAGAAGTATGTTCGAGTCATATTCAGAGTGGAGAGAGAAAAATGCTATGGGCAGCGCATAGCCTATTTATTATAATGCCAAAAACACCCCCCCTAGCAGCTGAATTTCGCTGCGGTTATCTCAGTTTCGGTACTTGACAGAGTTCAGCAGGCAGATATTCCCCACAAAGCTAAAGTAGCTATGATTCGCCTTCCTTGAAGTTTTGAATATGTTGAACTAAAATGTCGGTCATAAAGATATTCTCCAAATTTTATCCCCGATAGGAGTAACTAACCTGATCCAATTTTTAACATCATTTCTTTTTCATCAAAATTGGTAAACTTGTAACAAGCCATCTCCTTCCCTTACTAGGTTGCTACATTTGGCTAAAGAGCTTCCCCAGTACCGAGGTTCCCTTTTTGGCGGGCCACATATCCGAAGACGCCTCCATTGAGGCATTTATCAACTTTTGGACCTTCATTATCATCTTCCAGGTACAGTTTCTCAGCATTTTCTAGATACGGCTTGCACGTAACTACACCGGACTATCACCCATCTACAATATACTCTGACAAGAGGCTGAGCGTGGTACCCGACGGTAGCTGACAATTGAGTCTAGACTGCTATCAGACAAACTTTACACACTGGTTCCAAATACTACAGGGAACTAGTTCGGCACATGCTGATGACGAATTCTTGTTGTATTAATGGCTGCAGTACTTAAGTCACTCAAAGTAAGATTGCAAAAATAAAGCTTGACTTAGCTACTGTGCCCTGGACATTTTAGTAGGTTTTCTAAAATTGTATTTAGTCTCCCTGAAAAGGCGAAAAATTATATTTTTCTGCGCACATCAGTCGTGCTAGTTTGCTATCTAATGGGCGTGTTTATTTTATCCCTGGACACTCCTTGATGTAATACGCGTCCTGAATTCATGTCTGCTTTAAATACAGTTGAGAAAACTCACCACTCGAACAACCTCTATACACCACTCGGTTCCTAGGTTTATTTCGAAACTGACTCCTAAAAACCACAAATGGTTCATTTTGAATTATGAGCCATGCCTTAGGAGTTTTTTCACTGTCTGCTCTTCTTGCTCAGTTACCCTGCTGGCTCATGTTAACTGACATCACCACGTAGGAGTGTATTACTTGAAACAAGCGAGTAGTCGCCTACAATTGTGTTAACGACCACTTTGAAATTTTCGGCTGTGCCGATGCATTTCTTAAACACTATGTACCAATAGGAAGTTCAAAGCCGTTTGCCTATATATCCTTTGATAAATTTGACTGGACTTGAATTAACTGTGCTCTTCTAGGATGGATGGATCTGCTTCTTCCTCTTTGTGATCATTTTGTGTGATCTCTCGTCTACGAAGTTACCACTTGACTATAGAGGAAAACTGTTTTAAGGATGCCCTACTCGATAAAATCGGTCGGCTGGAGGCATAATTGTCGTTGGGAATTAGGTATCTTCAATCTCTATTTGATTTACAAAATCAATGAAAAATGGATAAAAGTTTTATGATGACTGGCGTTGGTTGTTTGGTTGTTGGAAAGATGCTCAACCAAAAGCCAGAATGTAACTGCTGTCGAGTAAGTCGAAATGCATGCTCTCTGTGACTTACTATTGCAGTTGTTATAGCAGTTGATTCTGTCAACAGTTCGGAAGGCTCACCTCCTTCCGTAACTTGGTCTTCCTGGCATTGGCTGACGGGGTGACGTCTTCTTCCTATATTTATGCCTCCCATTCCTTGTCCTACAAAACACGCCTTTGTGCGCCCAAGTGGCCTCACGGCTTCATATCCCTTTCGAAGCCTTTTCGAGAGGACTTACTGTCAGAGCCAATGATCGCTGAGATGTCAACTTGAGGTTTATTTCTCAGCAATAGCCAGTCATATCGCAACCCAGATGGCGGTAATAAGTATTTAATGTCGTGTGTCAAACGTTGCTCCCGTGCAGCCGCAATATCTCCTTCTGTAACATTCCGCGATTCTTGGCTGGTTGGCGTTGCGCCCTCGGACTGTGAGCCATATTTGTAGGTTTCCTCAGTCTTAAGAGAAAATTCATAACTGAATTAAATCGATTGCTCTGGGTATGTGGCTAGAGAAGAAGCCTGAAACTCCGGATCAGAGGCTGTCTACTTCTTCGAATGCCGTTTCAGGTTTAATTTGGCTTGTGTGTGCTCGCCTGCTCCAAAGTCTAATTCAATGCGAGTGCATGTGCGCGCGCCTAATATATTATTCAGGTTCCACTTCCTTAAACACTCCTGATTGGCCGCTGACGTTTTTATCTTTTCATTGTACTTCAGAACATCATCCCCCTTCCGCTGTATGTGACCATCGAATTTGTCAAACTCGCCCAAGTCCGGTTCATCAGAAACGACATTGAGCTCTATGACGAGAAGACGAACAAATGCGTGGACGTGCGAGCATTTAACATTAACGAAGATCTCGGTCAAGTTGAGTATGTTTTCTGCGACAAGACTGGCACTTTGACGGAGAACAAGATGGAGTTCAAGCGGGCGGCAATCAACGGAGTTGATTATTGGACAGATGAAGGTAAGTTTCCCCGCCGTTTTTGTAAGCAAACTGACCAAGATAAAACGAAACTTGAGGAGGTCAATAAAACTGGCAAACCTCAGGTCCTTAGTTTCACGTCGACGTAAGCGACTTGGACGTAAGCGATATGGTCTTCTTCGTCCCTAATGCAGGCGGTCTTGCCTTTCAAAAGATATCTTCATATCTCTCGACACGAAAGAGTGCCCCAAATTTCGTCCGGACTCATTGTTTGTTGGGATCCAATATTACAAAGCCTGTGACGGCGAGTGTATTTAAAACCGATTTACGGTCGCCATGTCAGGGAGATCCAGTTAATCTATGC
Source organism: Dibothriocephalus latus (assembly GCA_900617775.1). Classification (NCBI taxonomy): domain Eukaryota; kingdom Metazoa; phylum Platyhelminthes; class Cestoda; order Diphyllobothriidea; family Diphyllobothriidae; genus Dibothriocephalus; species Dibothriocephalus latus. Next base: position 5,585 of record UYRU01045995.1, on the reverse strand, counting down.
CCTTTTGCATTTGACAGTACATGCGCCAGTCCTACGTCACCTATCTCGTGATAGCACCGCCACTATTGATTTCTCACTGATTTTTCAACAGACGTAAAATGCTGCGTGTTTCACTTCTAGTCTTCACAGGCTGGTTTATCATCTGCCAACTGTGGGCACGACGGGTAATGAGAAGCAAGGATAACGCGTTGCCCGTTATCCTCGATTAAAGAAAGGTCGCTGACTTAGGATGTATAAACAGTGTATCGTACTTTCCTTCATAGCGACGTCGAGTCTAGTGCTTCTTCCATTTGGCGATGCGGTTAGGCTAATTTTGCCGACAACGCTGCCGGTCGCAGGTACCGTCCGCTTCCTCAGGCTCACTTTTATGGAACGAATTGACAACGTGAATCATCATTCATCTCGGCTGAAATTAGAACTCACCTCCGCCGCAGCGTCTGATTCCCAGATAAGAAATAGGTCTGACGATCTACTGACGCATCGTTCAAAGTGCACGCCTCCTGCAGCAGACGAAACGTCCTGCTTTCCGACTAGCTTACCCCCATAGACAAGGCGGAATAAAGCCCGGGGGAGGATGAGGGAGTGGCCACGAAATACCATTTTCCTTTTCGCCGCACAGCAAGTTCTTAATTTATCCTCCATCATTCTGACTTATTAACTGCTTTCGCCCGCATAATTGACTTTGCCTTAATTGCATTCATTCCGATGAATAAGATTAGACTTCGGACCGATTGAAATAACTTTATTCAGATACATGATTTGCACATTGCATGAACTGTTTGTACTGTTCAGTTGTGCTAACTTGTCTGAGACTTGGCCGTACTCTTGCCTGTTTTCATCTCGACATTAAGTGAGCAGATGCATTTCAGTTCATAAATCTCTCTCTTTCTTTTTCGTTTTAGCTGTCCCTTCGGAGGGCTCGGTCTTCGAGACAGAAGTTGCATGCGTGAGTGG
>UYRU01045993.1:0-10947 GCA_900617775.1 Dibothriocephalus latus | reverse complement strand
TTTACATGCGGAACAACCTGCACCCAGCGGCCGCGGGAAGCAACTTCGAATAAATTTTTTCACTTTACACTTACTTCTAAAAATTTCTTTCTCTGCATATCCTGTTTTCCCACCCCACAAAACTCTATAACCACCGTTTTTGCAGGACAAATTCTGGGATTAGGGGTATATGAGTGGGGCTACATAAGCTACTTTTGCCTAACGCTGTTTATGCTCGTAACTTTGCACTTTCTTAGCTATGCCGAGAGGTGTTTCCTTATTCGTTTGAGTAGTCGCCGACTCGTACAACCAATATAGCATGCTCAAATGTTTCAGCTTGTCATGAGAGCTGTTATAGTCGAAGGTTTAGTGGAAAGTAGACAACAGCAACTTAGCTAGGAGACTATAACTTCAAACAGAAACTTCTGCTAGCGATTGGTACTGTCCTCAACCCCGATTTAAGCCCTTTTCTTGAGGTTTTGAGATAAAAGTGGACAGCAGTGTATATTAGCCCTGAGGGAGGTGGATCAAGACCTCACTGAAGCCATCGATTCACTGCTTAAACGTAGCCCAATATGCACTGTCAAGCTGTCTCTAATCAAGCTGGCCTTTGCAAAGTTCGATGAAGTGTGCCTTAATAAGTTCATCGGGCTGTTCATGCGACTACATTTGGAATGTGCTGTTCAAACCTGGAGATCGGGGACTGTCAAAGACCATCTCATCCGCGAACAGATCCAACGACGTATAACCAAACGTGTTCGCGACCAGGGCTACCTGCCTTAAGAGACACAACTTGGCAATCTTGGCCTATTTCCTTTGGACTACAGAAGGCTATGCGGCGACCTAGTAGAAGCATTTCGCATGCTGTGGGGTCATGATTGGTGTTTCGTATCGGGTGACTTATTTGAATTGCCACTATCACCATTTTGAGAAGACTTCGCCTGATTCTTATAGACAAACATCCAACTGATATGCGAACATTTTTTAAGGCTCGTTCACTTATCAGCACTTTTCAGAACTGCGATAAGAATTGCATTGCATAATTGTTGCCAATTAGAAAAATGTTCCACTTCAATTCCTCTAAGAAGGCAATAATTCTCAGTTGAGGCAATAAAAGGAAGGAATTCTTCTGTTGTTTAAATTAATTCTGCCGAAGAGACTTCCTTTAGCTAGTTCTCCACGAGCGGTTTCTATTAATGAGTTTCATTACGCGATGAGTCCGTCTTTTAATGTAATTATTATCGTTATTGCTATTCTTATTTTTCCTTAATCCTTCCTTTTCTTACTTTCTATCATTAGTTCGAGTCCTGTTTACACGAAATGAGCATCAGTACCATAGGAAGAGCTATAGTTTTTGAAATTCGACTACAGGTTCTGTTACACTGCACCCCAAACTTAGTGGAGATTAATGGGGAAGTTGGCAAATTCGAATAATTCCAATGACTCAGTTGTGAAAGAACTCGGCGGCCTCGGTGGGTTTCGAGCCATCGCCAGTAAGGGGGAGACCTTAGTACAGCTAACGCTCTAGCTAACTGAGCTACGAAGTCTGTGAGTGTAATTACATTTGGGTAATTTATCCACCCAGCTTAGTGTAATGTACGGAGTGTGCAAATTCTGATACAGTAATCTGACTGCCCAGGCGGGAATTCCTAAACAATCGCTTAGAATCCACCAGATACCTGACGCACTTAACTGATTGTGGGATTAAACTCATGGTTTACGCTGGGGACCTCATAGCTCATTTAGGCGGAGCGTCGGCTGTACTAAAGCCTTTCCCTTGCTGGCGATGACTCGAATTTGATCGAGGTCGCCGAACTTTTACAACTAGGTCTGTGCTGCAGTCAAAAAATCCCAGTAGGATAATAAAATTACTTACTGCGAAGGTCCCTTAATAGTTTTTCGAATGTAAGCGAAACTCTTTACCAGCGGAGAAGCACTGCTTTTCTGCATATAACTTTATCTTACGGGATGTTCCATAGCTGCTTCCTGGACTAACTCATCCATACACTTTCGTAAAAGGGCAACTGGGGAGGGCCAGCCAGGACTTTTAAAATTTGTCCTTGATACAATAATTAAAACCAAAAGGCAAGTTAGTGTTTCATCTGCAAAAAATCCTGTTGAAAGTTAGGTCTAGGAATCCTCCTTATACTGAGGTACAAGGACTGTAGGGATGTCCTAAATAAACCAGCTCGTCCCGCTCTGCCTCGGAGGATAAATGAGTTCCGTTAGCGATTGGTGAACGTTAATCAACGAGCGTTAAAAACTGCTCAGGAAATTGCATCCTCTATAAACGGAATATTTTACCTGATGAGATAGTTGTCTTAATTTTTATTTTTATAGGCAAACGCAAACGCGCTGTCACGCTGCCAAAATATGTCATGTACATCATCTGTAGAAGACTCCAGAAACTCATAAAATTATAATAGCCAGAGCTCTTCTCTATAACTTGATATAGTATTAATTAATATGCAAATAGCAGACTATACAAACAGTCAAGATGGCATCAGAAAGTCCCTAAACTGTACAGTTCATGAAGTCGAAAAGTACTTCTTTAAACAGCTAACTTATAAGAACACGCAACTAACTCAAAAAACTTACACTTAAGCAGGTTCTTATAAGTCCCTTCTTAGAATCAATAGAGCAACTGTAAAATATACAAGCTTCCGAGGCTTCCCAGTACGATGTGCATGAAGGACTAAGGACGTGGTTTTAGAAAGTATCCTTGTTACTGGACATGAAGCATCGCAAGCTATCTCCCAAATTTGTATACAGTGCAAGACCGCCTGAGCGCGATTGCTTATTTTAAATTGTGTCGGAAAGTCTTAAGAACTGTTTTTGTGCGAGACCCTAGGCTTCGACCCTGTGGCAACCAATGAAATATTCATGGTTTTTCTGGGAGGGGAGGGGAAGCAGTTAGTTCAAGCATATTTATAGACTTCTAGTATTTAGAATACTCGAGGAATATCGAAAGAATTCTTCCTCGGCCGTTCACGGTAGTCCAGGTAAATTCAACGTAGCTCAAACCAGACCTTCGGCTTAAACACATTTTCTCTGCCAACTAGGCGACTGCAGTCTAATGGAACTTTCATTTTTGTCGCTTTGAGGAACAATAGGGCCTCGAGGCACAAATCTGAAGCTTTAAGTTAACTGCCCTGGATTTTTCATTATTGTTACTCCTTTTTTGCTTTAATCTTTTATTTTCTTATTTTTTCTCGTTGGTTCAGGTCATATTTTCACGAAATGGGAATCAGTACCGATACGCTGAACAATATTTTTTTTACCAAGTCGACTGCAGAACCTGTCCCATTGCATTCCAAAAGCTACAGGCGATTGATGGAGGATTTCACAGGTTCGATGAGTTCCTATGCCTGAGTTGTAAAACGTTAGGCGGCTTCGGTGGGATTTGGATGCACGATATCTATGGGAACGCATAATAACAACCAACAATATAACCAGTTGAGCTGTGAGGCTCCACCTTGAGCCGGGAATTTATGCACACTGTGGTTAAGTTACCCTTACAGCCTACTGCGGCGTATGGAGTCTACAAACGCTGATAGAGTGTAAGCTGAACGGTTGAGCGGAATTTCCCAAGCAATCGCTGTAGAATCCACCCGCTGAATACCTGATGCACTTCATTAATTGTGGGATTAGACTCATGGCTATAACAGCAAGGAATACTTTCTATAAATTGAAGGAATATTAATTAATATGCGGATAATAGGCATATGGAAGCGCCTAAACTGTATAGTTCATGACGTCGAAAAATACTTTTTTTAAGAGCTAACTTGTAAGAACACGCAATCACCTTCAAAAACGTACACTAAGCATGTTCTTATGAGTCCCTCCGATAAATTTTGATGGCACGTAAAAGCGATAGAGCAACTGAGAAATATACAAGCTTCCGATGCTTCCCCGTGCGGTTTGCATGAAGAACTAGGAATATGTTTATGAAAAGTATTCTTGCTACTGTACATGAAGTGTCGCGAGTTATTTTCCAAACTTGTATAACTTGCAAGCTATTGTGAGTGTGAATTGTTATTTCAGCTTATGTCAGAAAGTGTATTTAACTACTTTTATGTTCCTATCTAATCGTTTTTGTACGCGGCTTCAGGCGTCGGCCTTGTGGCTGCCAGTGAAATATCTGTGGTTTTTCTCGGGGCCAATTGGTTAAAATGCATTTGTAGACTACTTGAATTCGCCACACTAGGGGCAAAATCGCAGACCTTTTTTCCCAGGCTGTTCACGGTAGCCCAGGTACATTCAACGTAAATCAAACCACACCTTCGGCTTTAACACCTTTTTCTGCCAACTATGTGACTGAGGCTGATTGAACTCCCATTTGCATCGCTTTGAGGAACAATTGCGCTTGGAGGCTCAGACCTGTAGCTACCATAGATTTCGCATCCCTCTGACGTCAAGGACGGAAAAAAACCCGACCGAATAACACCCGAGTGCGAGTCGCTTGTATGGACCCTCCAGGGCAGGAGAGAGAAACAGAAAGTGACCGAAATGCAAATGGAGTTGCGCTAAATTAATGGGAATCAGGGGATAGAGTTAAGATTGGATTTAGGGTGGTGGCTTATTTTCGCGCTACGGTTCGTGTAGAGGGTAGTGGTTGGGTTAAGATTAGGGTTAGAGTTAAGGTTTGGTTGAGTATAAGTGTTACGCTCAGCACACGGGACCATTTACGGTTGCTGATATGTTGTGCAAGCACACAGGGTTACCGAGGTGAAGAGTCCGAACTCCTCTGTCTGATTACTGAGGCAATGTGAGTAATTCCGAGCGTAGGTTATATACAAAGGCAATTTATAGATATCCGCCTGGGAAAAAAAATTGACCATATTACATAAAACGAAATTAAACACTACTAAGTGACACGATTTGTAGGGCTGCGACTCATTGGTTCTCCTAGCGTTCATCGAATAATTTCTGGCGGAAATCCAGTAACCAGGAGCATTTTAAAATGTAGTCAGAAACTGTTAAACGCGCACTATATGGGGTACTAGTAACTTGTCCCGTTAGATGGGTTGCGTTGTATTTTGATGAAGAAAATGATAAATTTTTTCAAATTTAATCAATACAGAGGAAACAGAAGCAGGGGAAATGTTATTGACTCCCGAAGGTGGCAGCTCACTTGCCGAATATACAGCGCAACGAAATGAATGTTGTAAGGAAATATGGATTGCCTTCGGAACTGCCTTCGAATGTCGAATAGCAACACAAACCATAGTATTCCCCAATAATTTTTATAGATACATCAACAGTCATAGAAAGCACTGGGACGAAATTGCAACTCTAGAGCATAGCTTCGGCGATGTTTTGGCGGAAGATCCACAACAAGTACGGCTATTTTCCTAGTTTTTTATATCAGTGTTTACGGTGGAATCCCTTGATGACAATCCGGAATTTGCAGTGGCCGAAGATACGGTCTTCGTTGAAACTATAGCCTCTTCTGTCACAGAAGTAAGCCATGTCTTCAGCCAAATCAAGCCAGACAAGGCTCTTGGACCCAATAGGATTCCTGGGTTGATACTTAAACGAATATCATCCGAGTTATTGTTGCCTCTGTCATCTCCTTTCGAGGCGTCAATGAGAACAAGGGACTGGCCTTCCCAGTGGTAATCACCAACGTTGTTCCCTAATGTAAAGGAGATAGCAAGATGGCAGCAAACGGCTTTAGGCTTATAAGTTTGCTTATCTTTTACTGCAAAACAATTGAAATCCTCGTAAAACACGCTATACCGAAATTTTGTGATGAAAATGACGTCTTACAGAATTTACAACATGGTTTTCGGCAAGGGTGCTCCCGCCTTTAAAATTTGCGGCCTTCTCTTAAAGTTTGAACCAGTGTTTTATAAGAGGCTTTCCGAGTAGCTGTAGTGTACATCGATTTCTGCAAAGCCTTTGACAGTATGCTCCATCAACGCTTTCTGCATAAACCGAACGTCCCTGGTATCAGGGAGAAATGTCTGTAGTGAATAAAAACCTTCTTGATTTATCGAAAACAACGCGTTTGTATCGGTAAGCCTAGGTGAATGTGGTTAGTTGTGTTCGCCAGGGCTTCCTTCTCGGCCCTTTAATCTTTATACCTTATGGTAATGACAGCCCCCAGGAACTGGGTTGCGGAATATGTCAAGCTCTGGCAAGTTATTAAGGGCCCGAGCGACCGGGCACCCCTGCAGAATAATATGCGCAGACTGAAAACGTGCTCCGAGCAATGGTTTTTAGATTTAAACATGCAAAAGTGTGCCCCTCTCCACCTGTGTCCAACAAACTACTCTACAACTGGGAGCGTAAGGCCGGACTACCTAAACAACATTGGGAAACAGAACAACCTGAAGTCATCTTTGCAATGCGTCAAGGCCATGCGAATACAGCACGCTATCAAAGGGCGTTTTATAGCTTTCGGCAATGAGTACGTTGGTAAAATCTATGGCATTTTAGTGCGACCTGACTTAGAATATTATATACATGCTTGACGTCCATAGTTTGCAAAAGACAAAATATGTCTCGAGCAATTGCGGCGTCGTGCGACAAAGCTATTAAGAGATCAAAACCTCAGTCTTATATAGAGAGGCTGTAAAGTCTAAATTTATTCCCCCTGGATTACAGACAATAAAGAGGTGATTCTATCTTAGTTTGCAAGATAATATATGGCCTTAAGGAAGGATTGCTCCTTGAGGACATGATTCAGTAGCACATCTCACTTCAACCCCGTGGACATCCAATGAAGCTACGCACGAACATATCTAAGTTTAATTTCCCCTCAGAATTTTTCACACGACGGGTACTAGAACAGTGGAATAATTCCCCACAATCGGTCGTGGAAGCGACTTCCCTACAGCTTTCCAATAAATGTTTGGGTAATTATATCTATCTCCTCTTTTCCCTCGACAGACTGAACTCTAACTAATATCACACAAACTGCAAACAAGAATTATCTGTAAAACAGAACTACTTACAGTTTGTGAGTACTATTTTAATAGTGGCAATTCGTAAGGGCACGTGCACAGAAGTATATGACGTACCGACATGCAAACGACAGGGTATTCATAAGCATGAGCCTCGCATGATGTGCACGTAGTCTAGCAGCTGCCAGTTGCGCAACCGAACGTACATTCATGCCATGTTCTCCCAGTTTACAGGGCGAATGAACGTATAATTTCGTCATCCACGAAGCTTGTAGTAAGCCATATGCCTGACTTTGACAGTTTCTGATTTCACATTTGTTTTATCTATTTAAATTGTTTTCTTTCTGTTTTAAGGAAACTGCCACACATACTTCCCCCGTCGAAATCCTTATGCTCTTAGAGAATGCAAAACTGGTTATTATTCTTCTTGTTTAAAAATGTAAAAATGTAAAAGTTGGAAATTCGCACAATTATAAAATATGAGATCTTACACGGAAATACAGCCTAGCAGACAGTTTGCAGCATAAGTAGTGAGGTTTGCTCCAACAGAAGAGAGTAGCAATTGGGTTTGTGAAATTTCTGGATGCAAAGTTTGATCACACAAAGGAGCCACACAGTCAGTCAGAATAAAAGTAGAATTTGGACAAACGGATAGTCTCGTCGAGCCATATCCACCTTAAAGTGCACAGGACTTGTTGTTGATATCTGGTGTTATCAAGCAAAAAATCCTAGCACACCTAGCTGAAGTCGCCAAAGATAAAAACACGGATATGTCGGCTCCACATAAACTGCATGAAAAGCAGAAAGAACAGAGTTTGGAAGCTTGAATAGTATTCTTTTCTAGGCACAAAAATTAATCATTTAGGAATCGAATTTTACCATAGATCAACTACGATTAATGTAAATATTCAGCACAGTGATTGGACAAGAATCAAGCAATACAACACAATCGAACATATGATAATGTTTGTTGGTCTGGCGTGAGTGCGATTTTATTATGCTTTCATGAAACCTGTTTCATCGATCACGAGAGTAGCAGACGGCAACCAGATGGCTCACATGATCCAAAACTTACAGAATAACAGTCTGGATTGTTCGATCTACTTCTATTTTATTATACGAGATCAAAAATCGAAAAAAGGACGGTGGTAAAATGAGAGGTTAAAGTTAGATGTCCCCTATTAACTACCATATTCAGCATTTGTAGCTCCCACCGACAACCATTTCTTCTGGAATTCGCATAACAATTTCACCAATAAACGCAATTGAATTCCAACAAAACCGTAAAGCAGGCCTGCCCAGATTTTACTCACTCTCGATAACTAGACTTTTTCGCCACCGGCCTATAAGAGGTCTCACTGAAATGGCCAAAATACATCGAGAACATGGGTGCATACCTTTTTGAAAAAAAACGTTTTCTTAGATATTCATAAAACATTATAAAACTGCATTTTTCTAAAACTATTCTTTGCTCGTTTACAAAAAAGCATTCATTAGTCACTTCAACCGCTAACTCTATGGCGATATAATACCCCTGCCCACGTAGCAGGCTTTGCATCTGTGCGGAACTGACAGTGACAGATCAAACTTACTTTTCCACTTTCTAAAAAACCGGTAGGAAAATATGCAGATGTACAAATAAGTTTTTCCCGTCGCCGTAGCCAGTTATTCGGGGGTGGGTAGACGAACATCCGTAACAAAATATTTTTTCACGGAACGTAGCCTCTTCGACAGGAGACAATCCTTGATTCGCTATCAGAGGAAACGAAACCGTTTTCTAGTATCATTCTCCACGACAAAAATGGTTTCACCACCTTCAGACTTTTCTCTTGGACTTACGTCTCCCGAAGGTGTTCACCGCTACTCCTTCCTTCAGTTGCCCTTGGCTGGTCCTCCAAAAGGAGTTTTCTATCACGTTTCAGCCAGCTATTTTTTGACCAGACTTATCCTTCTGTCCGAATGCCCTCTATTTTATTAACTACGAGCGTTTCAGACTACGACATTGGACAGTTGCCCTGGTAGACTATGGAAATGCAATTGGATGGCGCTCAGGCCAGTTGTTCTGTGCAGTCTTTCGATCGCCAGTTTACCGTCCACAAAATCACAAGTAGGTTACTGACGGCGTGCTTGTCCGAACTTTATAGGACATTTTTAAATCGCTTCCCTCGCGACCGTCTAAGCAGTGTTACCAAAAATAGTGCTGTCTTGTCTGCTCGAGAACCTACGATGTTGACGCGCGATAGCGCGGGCCACCTAAAGGATTGCTGTCTCTATTTCCCTCCGTAGAGATTTTTGCTTTGGGAGAGAGGCCGGGATTTAGCAGAAGAATTGTAAGGTGTGGAAACATATATTTGTGATCCTCAAGGGGCTTAACCTGCCACCCAGAGCGGTTACTGTAGTATGACTAACTTGGCACTCGTTGATGAATATTCACTAGTCAGTTGTCCAGCGAAAAGCTGTGTGCTCACTTAGATGGCAAGTAATAAGCCGAGAAAAGTAGGGAAAATAGACCAATAGGTGACTATTTCAAAGTACAGTACGGCTCATAATTCGTGCAAAATGCCAATATTTGCGAAAGATTGATACTTACTCGCTTATCGGCATTGAGTAAGGTTGTATTGCTGATTGTCTTGCAGTCTATTCCGAAAGTCATTTCAGTTACGATAGGATGCCGACCTTTTAACGAGCCTCTTTCTGACCTCTAACAAAACGCATATGCTGTAAAAAGGGGCTACGTAACTAGCAGGCATTTTTATCATGGATTTTGACTGCCTTTATAAATTCAAATATATTTTACGGAAAACATGCATGAAAACATATTTCTTCTACTCGCTTGATAGCAAAGTATGTCTTCTTTAAATGTTTTAATTACGATAGAATATTATTCTTTACGACTGTGAGGCATTCTTTCATAATACATCGTATCCATAGATTTACTACGGCTGTCTATAAAGTATACAGCATGTTCGATATCTGTTGTCTTACTTTATGAGAACTATGTGGCATCTTCCTCAAACCGTAGGCAAAACTGTATTTTTTGTCTAAACAGGATGTACACAGCGTGCCGTTTTTAAACCTTGAGTTCAGGTGTAGCAGTCAGTAGGCCTCAAAATTATTCGGCAATTTCGAAATTTTTTTAAAGTCGAACAATATCCTTTCTTTTAATATGGAATTTTAAGAAGGCGTAATTTGCTACGAAACGAGTAAATGAAATGCTTTTTCGTATATGTTTTATGGAGACAGTCAAAATAAATGATAAAAATGCCTACTAAGTAAGTAGCATCGTAGCTTGCCTAAGATGAATTGAGAATAGGCTATATGATAATCGTTATTTCAACCTTTTCAATGCCGATTAACGAGTGAGTATCAATCTTTCGCCAATGTCGACATTTTACACGAATTCTGAGCCGCACTGTAATTTTAATCGTCACGCTAGTCCTCATCGTAGGACTTACCAATATTGTGTCGTTTTCTCCAAAATTGAGTGTCCAGATATATTTGAATCGAAAGTATGACGCCAAGCATGAAAAAAGAGACCGAAACGAAAAGTTTTATCTTCTTCTTCTTTTTCTTAGTACTACCAAGCAATCAGTCGAAAACTCAGCGCAGGGCAAACTCGCAGTTCAAAGTTCGTAGTTTTGAACTAAATTTATGGAATGCCAAATGAGTTTCTAAAGGTTTGATCTCCGATACCTTTATTTACTTCCCTTCTCTTTTGTCCAACCAAATGGATGGCAAGGCTTCGCCACGCATTATTTATGGGCACGACTCTAGAGCGCGCAACTCTGGTTAGTTATTTCATGTAGGGGGGTGAGGGAGGCATGAAAAAGGGGAGCAAAAGTTCTTTCCAGCACGGACGCCTATCCCTTACAGAGCGTGTGCATCAGTAGATTTAACTGGGGCATACATATCGCAAGGGGTTAATTGAGTTAAACCCAGGCAACTGCGATCCTCAGACCGTGGTTACTTAGTAGAGGAGAAGTCAGTGGAGGCCAGAATAGAAGGATTAGATTGACTACGGAGATCACGTCCTTCCGCTGGAGTGGCGTGATCCGAA
>UYRU01045973.1:0-10629 GCA_900617775.1 Dibothriocephalus latus | reverse complement strand
TTTGTTTAAGCCTTAGTTTTCGCGTTGCCCAGATTTAAGAAACTGAATGCAACTGTCTCTTTAGTCGATCCGAGCAAATACTGTTCGGCAAATTCTATTTAGAAGATATTTTGTTAATTTATTATGAACAGGAAGCCGGTACATACCAGATTAATTGCGTCAGTTTGACGGATAAGTTATTTTTTTCAGCAAATGCCTATGTTAAATTGAAAATAAACTAAGTTTTTACTGGCAGTATCAAAATATTTCAGATTACTCTGACTCGCTTTAGTTTGCATATAGCGTTTGTACCTCTTCATAAGTCTCAAATTCACATACATACTTGTAAGGAACATACTCGACTGTTCTGATTTAACAAAAAAATCCCCAAAAACGACGCGGCATAGAAAGGGTGCATGCACAATTTGACTACGTGACTGTACAAGCGAATACATTTCATAACTACATCCGTTTCCTATTAATCATCACTCAAACAGCGTCGGAGCACAACTAGATCAAAGCAGTAATTAGGAGGCTCGTCATTATCACAACTACTTGAAAGGGCGCCCAGGAAGTCGAAATTAGATGGAACGATAGCGACCTCGTTGCACATGGAGTTCCTTAGCGATTAACTCTTTGTGTGTGAATTAGATCAAACAAAAAATGCATGCATACTGAATCGCGAGTGGCAAAACTTAACACTTAATTAGTTGAACATATAAATTCCTACAAAAGCATTTCAAGTAGCCTTAGAAACAAGCTTTCGTACTGTCTGATCTGCTAGAAAGACCTGTTCCCCTTCAAGCAGATGGAGGGCCTTCTATCTCAACTCTCACAGTTACTTTGATCCCCAGTTTCGCACAGTTAAGGTAAAATTCCCCAGTGTTCTTATCTAAAAGCATTTCTGCTACAATAAATCAAACTGATAAGGCTACTGCCTGACTGTAATTGTTCGAATAGTCACGTGATATTTGAGCAGATATTGTTTTGCAACAAAACTGCATCATTTCCCGCAGTTTTACAAGCTTAATTAACTCGCCTCTAGAGATCCATACTTCCGCAGGAATCATGGATAATAAATTCGCAGATTTGGTCTGCATTGCCGTACTTCAGACATGTGTGTGCAACTTTTTCAAATATGCATAATTAACGTTGGAGAAGTCCTGTAATTTCACAAGCGTGTCTAAGTTGAGTTGGGCCTGTCATGTAACAGGGCTGCGATTGCCTGGGAGTCCTCAATTATTAAGCTTTTAGCTTGAGGCAAATCCTTTTTAGAACAAAACTCTTCATTTTGAGTCTGAAAGAGGATGTGAATAGTTGAGTCGACATTTATCAATTCCGGCAGCACGACCGTGTATTTTTCATAAAGTGCTGGTCAGTGAAAAAAAAATATATTATGATTCATCATGCTGACACCAGGGAGAATAGCCAGAATCCTACACATGTGATTTATCGATTTTCTGCAGATTTTCTGCATATGATAACGGCAGCGGGTAAGGCCCACCCTTATGTGTCCCGGCGTTATCAGCGAGTCGTATGCCTCTGCTTGTTTTCATGCTAATATCTTTGATGAAGAATCCGCGACAGACTCCGAAACGCCAGACGAATAAAAGCGTTTGCCTAGAGAAGATTAATAAAGATAGCTTTTCAATCTAACTAATAAAATGTCATGACCTACGCAAGGATGCCAATGTAAATAACTATTACCTTAATTAACCACACGTCACAGAAACCCACAATTGTAGAGAGCAGCTGCATTACAGCTTTCTAACAGAAGGCTAAATATAAGGATACATAACGAAAGAAGTTGCATTAGAATGAGAAGAGAGTCTCAATCGCCTTGGCAGCTAGTCTGCTTATCGGCTCTTAAATTTTACTCTAAGTTTCCGTACAGAAAGGACCACTGGGGAGGAAGATTTCTTCCAATACCTCCTCGATGGGCAGCCCCGTTTAAATGTTAAGGAGAGGAAGGAACATGATGTTATAATAATCGCCTCGGCTTAACTAGCTTCACACTGAAAAAGGCAGCTAAACGCGTGGCACAGGTATTATTATCCCTAAAAAGAAAATATTTTCACATCTACAAGTAGCTGTTCAGGAGAACCTACGGAGCATTCGTTCGGTCCCAGCTGGAGTATATCACGCAGACCTGCAGTCCGTGATTTTGGAAGAATTATATGCAGCCGGAAGGAGTTCCGGCGTTACGTTACGTTATTTTTCCTGCTCACCACCCCTTATTTCGCACAACCGCCTGCTTATTTCACATTAGTAGGAAGGCTTTTGTTTTACTAAGTTGGCATCGGCTGTTTCCCATATACGATGTAGTCCATCCACACATAAAAATGACTCCCTACAGAAATTGTAGTAATTCACGTTGACTTGTGGCCTTTGGTGATAAAAGTCCCGCCTAGTGGTCGTTAACCTTCATCACTATCCTGTACGACGCAGTCCATCCACGAATGACAATTACAGTTCATGGAAATCTTAGAAATCCATTTCGAGTTGTGGCCTTAGCTCGAGTTATGATTTCAAGTTATTTTATTTTTTGGTTAGCTTAGTTTTCGTTTATTTACGTTCCACCTTTTGGAAACACGTGATTGTTATTGGCTTTGAAGCCTCCGTTAGTTTAAAAATGGGGAAAAACGCCTATTCTTCCTGGTTTTACTTTAATCTCTAAAACTATATGGATTCGATATGCGATTGCATCTTATTCGCAGGTACTTTTGGGCAGTGCATTTTTCCTTTTTATTGCATTTATCATTTTACTTAGCGCACGCCAAAATAAAAATTAAAATAACTATTCTATTATCTTCTGCTTTTATTCGTTCTACTTGTTTTAATGTATCTTTCCTTCCACTGATATTCCCCACCTATCGAACTCCCACTATGACCCGTCCCATTTTAGGGAAGGACAGGGTTTTGGCATGCTTTAGTTAGCCCGCAACGTAATCGTTAACGACGAGGTCTACGAAGATGGATAAGAATATTTGCGATTTGTCTTACGAATTCGGAAGGGCTGAACTCAGTTTAGTTATCCTCATTTACAGGCAACTACGCGATGACCTCAATCAAACCTGTGGAATTTTTAGAGGCCTTGAGTGCGCCGTAGAATTTGATGATCTTTGAAAATGGAATAGTATAGATTATCTGTTGAGTCTTCCTTTTGAACTGCAGAGGAAGTTGCCCATATGGACGTTCAACTGAATGCCTTCTCACACGGGATAGACCTTTCAGAAACTTTTGCGACATTTAAAGGCAAAATCGATTATCTTTTGCTGAGAAACAGTCGCACACTGAAGACTGTGTCAATAACAGTCCTTTGCAAGTGGTTCATACATAGCAATGACGTTAATTTTAGAGTTGTCCTGTTTACTGTTCTTAAAGCAAGAGGTTTTTTGCGGTTGTAGGACATGAATAATAAGCTAAAATAGGAAAGCCTTATTCTATAAATAAAGTTACTTTGCTGCAAGGTGGCAGACGTACTCTATTTATTTATGCATTACCAGACCTTTACCGTAATGCAACGAAACATAGAGTAGACGTTAGTATTAACAGTCAAAAACACAACTTGTTGACTACCTGTTTGCATATAATTCAGAATAAAGGTTGTTATGTGTGACGAAGGCCAAATTGTGTGTAGGAGTTTGCTCAATGTAATTAGTAAACACTAAGTTATTCTGTTTATGCGTTTTGTTTCTTGCATGTACGGGGTTAAACCCATATGACTACATTGCTTAAATGTCACATATCTGCCTAGGGCTCCGGATATATTCGAATTATGTCAAAACTCCGAAATAAACTAACTCATCATACTGATATTTCTGTTTAAATTTGGCATTTCTAATATATTAATAGACCTTAGCTGTTATTATTCTTTCACCTCTTGATAAGCTTATTTTACTACAAGATACCTGACAGCAACTTATTGTAAGACCCCTTAGGCCACATAATTTTGTTTACATAGTGTTAGCTAACGTTTATGCTTTGTGTTTGCACATATTTTTGTGGCAACCTGAGGTTTATATCTTTAAAAAATCCTTCATGTGCGATGCGGCTGCCTGTGTTATTTTGGACGTTGCGATAGGTTACGCGTCAAAACAAATAAAAGTGGTGAAAAGCATGACCACGTCGAGGTCAGTATCGTCTCCATATCAAATAAGGAACCAATGCTACAAATTCTCCGAATCCCACTTTCAATCTATCTTTCAAAATATTTCAATAAAAAGGACAACGCAAATTCTCAGTTTACTAACTCATTACTGAACACCGGTTAAGTAAAAACAGTTGCTAAAATTGAGTGAAGCCATTGAAAATGAATGCGTCCAAATGCCAAGGGAATTGTTTCATGACGTGTGCGATTTCATTGCTTTCAGTTGTCAGCAGCGTTTGGATCAAAATGGACGTCAGTTTAAGGAGGAGCAGCGAAAAGATAATAAAATGATACTTGTAAATAGTTCTGAATTTCGGAAATAATAAACCTATGATAAGCACCAAGTTAACAGTTTGTTAAATGTGTATATATGTTTGGGTCCCCATGTTTAATATTCGCATATTATGCTTTCAAGAAGAGAAGGACATAGTTGGTTATTATTGTGCCATAGCGTATATTATAGCAATACATTCTAATGTATTATTTTATACACAGAAACGTACGCGCAAAGCGTAAGGCAGAACAAGGATAAGATTTTACGTCATAGCAGACTCGTCAGTTACTGCTCCATAGCCAGAAATATTACGAACGACATTTTTGTCGTTTACGAGAGGAAATGTTGCTGGTTCCTTCTACATGCACGCGCAAAGAGGAGAATGGAGTATTGAACAGTACCTGGAGAAAAGAAGTGTCTGATTGTTTCCGCATTCTGTAGACAACAAAGATTGTTGAGCACGATATGCGAGACCACGTTGTCTTTGATGCATTACGCGAACCCAATCGGGAGATTTGCGGTGCTTTGTTTGCAGCACGGAACTGAAGGACTGTAGGGCATACGATGGTGTCGGTAGAAAAATGGTTTCTGAGAAAGTAGAAGATACGTCTTGTATTCCTTATCGTTCAATTTACTCAAATTTTGTGTACATGTCGGCGTAATCGGTATTCAGGAGCACGTGAGCACACGATTTAAGTGGCAGCGTACCCCTTCCTTTCTAAAGGTTTCTTATGGGACGAACGGTATAGCACACGTCCACTGCAAAGTTTTACACGCCCTTTAAGATGGGCTTTTAATTGCGCAAATAAATGTTTCACTTTCCCTTCATGGAAAATAGTACGTTGCTCGGAAAATGCTGGCCAATTTTAGAAAATAAAATCATTTTTTGAAAAAGGCAAGATTGCGTATGCCAAAATTAGCCAAAATGAAATCTCTGTGCATCCAGGTTATCGATGAACGATATCCTTGTTAAAAGAAATCCCCGAAATTTTGATGCTAGGAAATCATTTAATCCAGCTTCAATTTGCATTTTTTCGTGAAAGTTCTTTTCTTGTCTAGAAATGGTTTAGGTGCCTGAAGAATTGGTAGTCAATGAGCGAAAGATCGGGAGAATATGGAAGAGATGATAAGAGCACACGACCCAAGTCACCGAGTTTCTACACTGTCATGCTGGTATCACGCGCTTGGGGATTTTCGTGGACCAGTATGGACCACGCTGATTCACTAGGGCAGATGTCACTTCCACAAAGTTAGCATGTATTCCTTTGAGTTACTTGCAGAACATCTCTGCATTGATGCCCTTGTTAGCCTTGGAAATGTTGTATTATGATGGAAGGTAGACTTTACGAAAGTTTAAGCAACCAATCCGTAATAATTACGGGGATAAGGGGGAGAGGTGTAAAGGGACCAAAGGGGTCAGATTTTAGTATTAATTTGGGGACCACGGAAGGTAAAGGGTGGGGGAGTAGTCCCGTCGTCCTTGGCTCGCATTTTGTTCGGAGTTGTGAGAATGCAATGTGTCATCGACTCGTGACTCGTGAGTTGCCTAGGGATGCGCTCTGTCGGACTCTCGTCACTATTTCGTGGTGGGGTAAGGGGCGTGGGGGCGCGGATGTTGACTTAGCCTTCGACGAAAATCTGACCCCTTTGATCCCTTTACACCTTTCCCCCCTTATTCTCCTAATTATTACTGATTGGCTGCTTAAACTTTCGTTAACTTTACCCTCCCTTATATTATATATTGCCCAATTATCAACTAATGGAAAATTTGTAACGGACAACAGCAATAGCAGACCACCAGACTGTAAACATGCTCTTCTGCTGAAAACTTTGGGTCCTTCTTCCTTGCAAAGCCACTACTTTGATCGCTTACGGTTGTTAAAAAAGGATCTAATTTTCTCTTTCAATTTTCTATTCTATCAACTAGGTGTCCATTAGCGTTGCACCGAGAGAGCATCGAACACACTTCAAAACGCCAATTTCTTTGATTTTCATTCGATCTATGCAGAAGTCATGCACTGAGCTACATAGCTCACCAAGGCGCATCAAACAGATGCATACACTTCTGCAACATAATAAGATTTGTGGCATTTGCAGAAAGACGGTCAAAATCGAATATTCAAAGATGTTTTCTTTTGGTTTCGCCCTTTTCTTTATTAAGTATTAGCTATTCTCTTTTGTTGTAGTGAATGTTCTCTGTAATAATGGTTAAATAATTGTTTTTTTTTAAATTTTTTTCCGCAAATCCAACTCACTTTCGTTTAAGAAAGCATTGTTAATGACAATGGAATTTTACCCAAATATACTTGGCACCTGTACAGGCAAATGTACTCTCGGCATGCAGTCGGCTTAAGCACAAAAGTGCAAAATTGGTCCTTTTACTTGAAGCCTTTAAATTTTTTGTCTTTGTGTATGGAGGCAAATTATTAGAATAGTTCAGTGGAGTCCAAGATAAAAAGATTACAATTTACGGGAATGACGGTGAATTCTATCTTTCAAATTTACTCTTTAACTTCGCTGTTCTTAATCAGTCAGTGGGTACATTCTTCTTCTGTGTAAGGAATAAAATCACAGACTCGGCTCACCACCCGTCATCAGCCAATCATTCCTAATCCTAGTTAGGCTCGTTATCACGACCGGTTGCTTAGCAGTCCACCTTCCTGACAGCGTAACTGCGAACGGTTACGGGTTCGAACCTCGGGTGGTACAACACCTGGTCTTGGTTATGACTGTCTGATATTGGCCATTGAGCCAGAAATGGCCATTCCACGTTTCTGCTGGAAATATTAATTTGCCTACACTACTAGCCGAGATGTGTTTAGTGACGGGGCTCGACATTGGACATCAAGACAGAGCACGAAGAGTGAATTCCGTTAGCGATTGGTGAACGTGCATCAAGACATATCTGTGGTTTATCCCACGCAGTTATTACTATCTAAAGACCCATTTGTAAATCATGCTGTCAACCTTTGTTCTAGCTGAAAGCCGAAACACAAAGCCTGTGGATTACGCTGGAGAACCTACTACTAAGGTGAACCCACCTCCTATACTCCATTAGCATAACAAAATCCATGAAACACGCATGTTGGGACTTTTACTTGCGTTTTCAAGGTTGGAAGTATGATAAATGAGGAGCAATGTTTCATTAGGCTTAGTAACATGTAGTTTTACCATCGTCTGACGTCAGTGGATGAAAGGTTATAACCACAGCAAACAACTAATATGGATCCTGGCGGGATGGACTTGCGTATTTCTAATTTCAAAACTCTCTTCCCCCGCCGCCAGTGGTTTTTTTCCAAAATCAGTACATAAAATCTGTACCGTTAGTGGAAATTTGTCAGTAGTAAAAGTAGTTAATCAGATCGTCATTTTAAAATAAGTCTTGGTCGTAAAATACATCACAACGTTTACATCCAGTCTAGTTCAACTTCCTGTCTACAACCTTCTCTGTCGAAGATCCAGTTTGTTGGAAATGGTTCCGCGTTTTTCGTACGATCTAAAAAGTAGTGAACATGAGAGACAGCCAACTTAGTCTATCATAGTGTGGCTTCTTGGACAGACTGCTATGTTTTTTCTCTGAGATATATCAGGTGACAGACGACGAAACAAAAAATTCCGTGGCCATTTCTGGCTCCTTCGTCATCATCAGCCAGCTACACCCAAGCCAAGATGCTGGAGCCCCTGAAGCTTGAAGCCATGACCAGTTAGTTATAAGTCGGACGTCCTTAACCTTGAGCCACGGACCAGTTGTTCTGTCCGTGTTAGGACATAACGAAGTGGTTTTTATCTGTAGGCAGAGAGGCAAACTCAATCTAGTCTTAAATTCCGGTTAAGATATTTCTCGAACAGACAAAACTAGAAAAGGCAGTGCAGCATTGTTGCTTCTTACTATGTTTCTTAAAATTCTCCCTGTTTTGCATACCTTATATGATTTTACCTCCGATTTTATCGTTTGCTTCTTCCAGTAGTCTGTCAACAAGCCACGTGTCTCTGAATGCTCAGCGCCATTCAGTAATACAAATGCTTAACTTTCAACTTGCTTTTCTAATGTCATCTGCGATTTTTCAAACGACCCCCATGCGGCACCAACTAAACTCTCGCACTAGGTTTTTCTGCACGCAGATCAGTCACGATTAATCTTTGGAAAAAAACGAATTAGTAACACGTTTGCGTTTAAGACCCAAACTACCACGGCAAAAACCATTGGAAAAAGTTTCTGTTTTATAGAATGTCAACCGAAATTCTAAAAAGTGTTTTTATTTCGAAAACATTTGCTTAATTCAGAGCGCCAGCTATTAAAAAATTCTCTTTTGCTGGCAAAAAATAAACTTTCTACATTTTCCTTTATTTGTACGATGTTTCAATTTTTAGAGCATTTTTAAGTCAAATATATTAAAAAGAAAACATGTGCAAAAATAATTTTTTCTCGTACTTATTTGGTAAAACTTTATGTCTTCCTCAATGCCGGAGAAGGTACAACTTCGAGTTTTAGAAAGGACTTTGCACTATCCGAAAAATGTTGAGACCGGCTTGCATATATAGCTTTGCGAGTGCAAACTGTATACAGTTCGTCTAGGGAAAATGACTTATTGTTCTACGCCAGTAGAAGACCTCCTGCATCGCTCATTAACTTTCTATTGGATGTGGTGCTTTATAAGTAAGCAACTAACGACCTTCAAATTTCAAAAAAATATATGATTCAAACATAAAGATGCCCTTTCCTCGAATAAAGTGTTTGTTTGAAAGAAAATTTGTCATCAATGGAGTCGAAAATGCAATATTTTAAGTGTGCTTATCGTAAAACGTATTTTAATTCATAAGAGCATTGAAAATCGATCAGAAAACATTTGTAATACACTCGACTTTATTTGTTATAGTGCAGTTTTATATACCGGCCCGAAGGGAGCTGTTTCGTTAACTGGTGTCCTGAGGTGTCTGAAATGTTTTCGGATTAGACTCCCCCTAACAAACTACTTAAATTATCTTTGCAAAATAAAAGTACACTCTAAAACGTTTGTTGGCATTCTATGAGCTAACAAATCTATAGTAAGCATATGCCAGTCTAAAAGGAATTTCAAGGTACAATAGTTCAATTTTTCCACGACTTAAATGCGGCATTATTTCTAAGTTTTTTTTGCTTTTGTCTCTAAGATTAAGCTTTTAATTAAAATGGCCGTGTAGTTCAAATCTCACAACACTGACCTCCAATTTCCTCGACAGCAGCGTTCTCAGTGTGAGTACAATCGGAATTTTTCTCTCAAGTAAATGAATTTATTTGCTCGGAGCAGTCAGTTCAGCTGGAATACGCAACATCATTCCCAAACTGGGTTCTCTTTCACTCTCTATTACTGTTTCGTAGGAAGAAACTGCCGTTTAATACACCCCTCATCGAAACCAGATGCCCGAGCTCATAACGTTGACAGATATCGAAGCCTCAGGTGTCATTAACTATCGGAAACTTCGCCGCTCCACTGCCTACTCTTCTTTCCGCAGAGCTAAATAGTATGTCGAACTCTGTCTGAATTCTAGATTAACAGCAGGAGAAACTATTTCCACTCCAGACTTTTCAGACTTTAGTCGTATGCCTGACATAACATCAAAAACTTAATCTGTACATGAAGTACATGCGCTCGTCTGCTTCATGGTACTTGCTTCTGTGCTCCTCCCAGCAACTTTCTATTTAAATGACTGCAAATAAATTCGTCCGAGTTACAGGCGCCTAAGAAAGTTTCAAAAAACGTGCGGTAACATCTATTTCAGTGAAATGACCGCTATTGTCTCTCCGCAGTAGATTGAAGCTATTGCTTCCAAGTTGTGGTGTTGCGTAATTATTCCGTATTCCTATATTTCGTTGGTTAGGTGTATGCACCGACGAAGCTTAGTTTACGCAGTTCTTAATTGTGAGCGAATTTAACTCACTATAAAGTTATTGCTGGGTACACTACTTTTTACAGGTAAACTTGTGTTGATCATCGAACACTGATAAGGATAGAGCTAGGATAACATATATCTGACGACCTTTTGTATTCGACCACCCATTTAGTGTATACGCTGAGAAGCCGTATGTATCACGAATTTTTTCCTGATTCAGACAGGAATTTCTAAAATTCTAGATAAGTGCTCTGGAAATCCATTATTCCACATGCTGCCATGTCTATAGATTTGTGGCGTTAATTTAAATTTGCGAAAATTCCCATTGAAAAATTCAGAAGATGAATTGGCGAAC
>UYRU01045955.1:2960-15353 GCA_900617775.1 Dibothriocephalus latus | reverse complement strand
ATTAATAAATCCACTCAGTTGATCAAAATAACCTGTCCAGATATATGCTAAATTAACAAGTTCAATTTCGCCCTGAATTTTATTTGCAGCGCTCGCAGAACTGCAGTTCTCGGCTCACCCGATTGTCACCTCTTGCGAGAATTTCGGTCTCATCAAGTTTGAACTTGTGGCCAGGTGTCGTCGAATGAGCCGCAACTTGAACAGTAATTTCTTTCATTTCCAGCCAAAATTGTATCATTTATTTTCAGGTACTTTAAAAGATTGTTCTTTATTCTCCATTTTTACTTTGGTACTACCTTGAAAAAAGGCAACGTGTACAGCTATCCGACAGCTGATTTTCTAAGTAATATACTCTGTAAAGAGGTAACATATTATAGAAGGCTCTTTAATTGATTTATGCAATAATAATGGAAAATTACTGTTGCGCACGTTCCTTTTGCACGAGGATATGTTTTGGTAATTTGGGCAGTTTATCACTGTGGCCCATTTTGTTATCTCGATAAGAACTAATACTCAAAAGGTCATTTTTTCGGTAAATGGTTTTAATAAATATCTTATTTTAACGGTCAAACATAGTCTATGTAAAGCGTAAGGGTCTCCCCTGCTGTGCGGGTTCGACTCCCGCTGACACCGCGAGTTTTTTAAAAATTGGGTTAATCAAATTAACTAAATCTGCCGAAACCCCCTAAAGTTTAAGTCAGCCTGGTAGTCATTCTGGTGGATTCTAGATGATTGCTTCGGAGATCGTGCTTGGGCAGTCAGCTTGCTTTTCCGTAATAGTGGATTCCATACGAGTTGTAAGTTGTGCGGGTAAAATCGATCCAACTGTAATTAAATTAACGGCGCATGACATGGTGTCGTACCTCAAATCTATAGAGCGTTGATTGCGTAAAGGCCTTCCATGCTGTGCGGTTTCGACTCCCACCGACGCCGCGAGTTTTTTCACAATTGGGTTAATTAAATGATGTAATAAATTTTGAAAATACTGAACATGGTCAAAAATATGCGGGATAGTAATGGACGATCTTAAGCTTATTGTACTACGATATCGGAAGTGTGAATACAAATTTTCAGTTTGAGAAGTTCTTCTCATATAAAAAAGCGATGTGGTTATCCATTAAACTTACGATTCGGTTTAAATTTATTGGTTAATTTTATAACCTTTTTACGTCTGTAAAACTCGAGCATTGTTAAGAAAGTTTTAATTTTCTTAGCAAACAATTAGAATTTTTTAATATTTCCTTCAACTGACAAATACGCCGAGGGTTTTCATTATTCCTTCAACATTTTAGTATATGCGTTAATGCCGATTTCCATAAGCTTATTAATCTTTCGCAAATGTCGCATTCTGAATTTACTTCCGATGGCACTGTTCGCAAAATGTCTTCTTAACGTGTTCCTACTTTGTTTAATCAACGGTAACGGTACTGACTAGTTATTTCAAGGTAGGACCCAGCAGCTGTGAGTTTTTTTCTGATGGGGGCATGCGTATTTGTATAACAAACGACGTTTTCTTTTCTTCGTACCTCACAACGAGAAATCTTATCAGGTTTATGTCTTCTATGTAAGCTTTTATTTGAATAATTTGAATACATTTCTCATTAGAAATAAGAATTGTCCTATATCCGGTGAGTGTTTCGGCTGATTCACCACCCTGCTGTTTATTTGTACCTGAGATGAAACCACACTCTGTGCGCCCTCGGGCACAGACTTTTACTAAATGTATGCAGTTTCATTCACTGCCAATATTGCCTGAGATGGATACTCTTGGTCGTCTTTAAAGATTATGCCAATGCTACGTTTATGTACTTCAGCGAGTATAGAAAGTTGGATATTGAATATATACTAGTAAACGTTCCCGCGTAATAAAAAAAGCGTCCATTCACTAAAACACTTTCATCTGCAATTTTTAAGAATGGTCGTTATAACCCTGCCAGCAAGGACAGTGGTGCCTAGAAACGGAGAATCGCCACGGGCACGCCCAAATCCTCCAGCTCCTAAAGTTCTGCCTCAAGACGTACTTTCCCTTCAACGGAACTATCCACGAGCAGATGAAGGGCACGCCCGCGGGTTCGCTAATTTTCGGACTCATAGCAGAGGCGGTCCTGCAACAGTTGGATTTGCTTGTTTGCCGACACCACAGACCAAAATTCTGGGCTTGGCATGTGGACGACACACCCGTCGTAATTGTGCGGGATCAAGTGCTGACATTCAAGGAACGCCTAAACGCCATCTTCCCAGACATTCAATTTACGATGGAAAAAGAAGAAAACAACCAGCTGGCTTTCCTGGATGTCCCCGTTTGCCGCAAAGACGGTCGCGGCCTAAACACTTAAGGGTTCAGGAAAGCAACCAACACTATGCAAGTCCTGAACTACACCAGCAACCTCCCGATCGGCCACAAACGTAGCTGCGTAAGGACGCTATACCGGTGCGTTGAGACGCACTGCAGCGAAGCGACAGATAAAGTTGCTGAATTACAACATCTTCGACGGGTACTGAAAGTGAATGGTTACCAGTGCAATTTTGTCAACAAATGCATACGCAAACAAGAGAAGAAGCCACATCCAGCTGGCACAAACGTTTGGCAGGCTCTTCCGTAAGTAATGAATATATCGGAAGCAGTCGGCCGTCTACGCACCCCAACTAGTGTTGGAGTTGCGCACAGGCCAGAAGCAACAATCCGGCTCCGGGTCATGAGACTGAAAGACACTCAACCACGACATGAAACGGCTGGAGTCGGAGAAACCTGAACATTACTCCGTATGCGAATGGCCGAATATGCAGCGGCGATGAGGGAGAACGACGCCAGCTCCCAGGTTGCAGCTCACTTGGCGGGACTTAGCTATATTTTCAACTTTGACGAGGCCGAAGTCCTCGCAATTGGTGACAACCGCATGAGCCGCGAGCTGCTACAGTCAGGGTTTTCAGGCCCCTAATCCATCAACAAGCGCAACGATTTGGCGTTCCCATATGATGTCCTGAGTAGATGTACGGGATTTTTGTCTTTTTGTTCTATATCGGCAATATTAACATTCGTTAAAGAGCGCTCATCAACTGTTAAGAGCTGTTTGGCTGCCCACAATATAGCAACTATTTTATGTAAAACCGTGAACTTTGCATGAAAACCCTTGTATATCACAAAGCATTTACTCCACGGACCCGCAAGCTATACTACATTAAAGGAACTATAGATCTTAAAAGAAAAGTATATTTTTATTTATGAAGTAACATTTATAATCCGAGAACTAATCTATTTTACCGAAGACTGTCAAATCAAAAAGGGCTGTACAACAGGTCAATCGTTTATGTCCATATATAACTGACACCAGTGTAGGAAAAAAGAGAAATAGACAAATAATGAAAAGTAATAAATATGTACCATTCTCATATTTTGTTGATTATCCTTCAGGGTGTAAAAAAACCATGATTCGGGAGGGCATAGAGACAAAGAAGTTGGTTTTGTCTATACAAGTAGTAAGCATAAACTCCAGCTTCTGCCCCATTTAAGAATGTTTACTGGCTTGTGTCAGTTTCTCTTGGTTAATGCATATATATTTTCAATGGGATTACTTTCCGGACTGTTCAGACGAATAAAAATGGTTCTCAGACCGCAGGCAGAAAGGCTAGTTGTGGTCTGCAAAAGAGACTACAGTCTGAAGGTAAATTATAATCCTAAATCTTTTGATAGGTGAGCAGGGATATTATCTTCAGCACGACAGTGTCCGTTCGAATCGGTGAATACTATTATAACCGAAGACATATTTGTAATGCCGAAGAACATCTTGCTGTTAATGATTTATTTTGTCAACCGTTAGATCAGTCGTTCCCCGAACTTGATGGCAATCCATACCATGAGACAGCGACAGTTCTTGGAAGTTGAGATCGATACTGTGTGTTCTCCGGGGAATTGCTTACCACATATGAGCCCCTCTGTCGATTTCAGAGGCTCTTATAAGAAAAGGACCTCATCACAAGAATATATGCGCTTCCAAAATTCGAGTCTGTGATCAACATTTTCCTGAGCAAATAGAAAACTTTCTTTAATTAGTTTTCTACCTATATTAGTCTCATCATAGCCGTCTGCTGATGTAGGCGAAATATCTGCATTCTATCTTTAGTTAGTTACCGGAAGAACATTGACAAATGTTCCCTGTGAATGGGCCTAGCAGGCACATACTTGTATTTTTAGTGTTGAATAAAATCTTTATCCTGTTTTTTTTGTGGACTGTTGTCATCTACGACTATTACTTATAGTTACTGTTCTACGAGTAATAATTATCAAAACTGTGGCCTGGCTAATATCAAATATATTAGCTAATGACTTAAGCGGCAGCCTTTTGACTGCCAATTTACGTATGCGCACGAAGTCAGTGTCAGACAGGAAATGCTTTGACATCTCAACGGCACGGCATGACCCAGAAAAGAAAAAGGCATCTCGAGCGTTTCAGTTAACAGTCTTGGTTTTCAGTACCGAGAAGCACCAAGTGTCATACAAACGTATTATTGTAGTTTGTGGCATAAAAACGTTACGCATAGGTAGAAGATAATTTATAAAGAAGGAAAAATGCTCCTCGTTTGTGAAAATAAATTCGAATCCTTAAACTTTGTAATATTGGGCCGTATTCGACTACATTTTTTGATCAAGTTCTGCGTGATGTTTGCTGTTTGACACTTACTTTTGAGCGAGTAAATACGCTTCAGGCACTACTTTTAAATTGGCAAAAAGAGAGCGCAATACAAAACAGAAAAGATTAATGTTAAAGAAAACGGCAAGAGGTTAACTGCAGGAAGTATAGGTAGTTTAGCTATATTTAAATTCACGAGATCCTCACCTTGTCAATTTTACACAATCCGCTATAATAAAAAATCGTTGGATACTTATTTAGTGTGGGGAAAAAGCACATTAAATGCGATGGTGTGAAGCATAGTCAGGAGTGTTGTTTTTAATCTGTTTATCAGTAAACTTTGGGTTTGGGCAAGGTGGTAATTACTCAGCCGTATCAATTTTCTGAAAAGCAGTAGCCACTTGTTTGAATATACAGTTAAAGTTATAATTAGTGGCGGCAAACGTTACCACAACAATATTCCGGTCGTGATAACAGCCTACTAAATATTATGCTTATGTAAACAAAGGCAACCTTTCTTGTTGTTTTTTTAAGAAAGCAACGAGGCATATTTAGAGCTAACACAACCGTGGCACTTCACCTTTATTTCGGCAGCTGAAAATGCTATGTGAGCTTCTAACGGACGTTCATACTTTATTGTATTTGCATGATATGTATACTGTGAACGGAGTGGACACCTAAATAATGAAACAGATTAATGACAGTTCCGTGACGGTTGTTTTTAATTCCGATCCAAACAACGTCTGACAGGTTACAGTATATTATTTTCCCCCAAAAAGGCACGCTGGAATGTGAAAGGATTTGTAGGAGACGATGCATGACCTTATCTTCGTTCATGCATATTTATACTTTTACGGATATTTTGTTAGAAGCAACGCATCTCTATGCTGAGTTTCAACTAAAAGGTTACGATAAGATAATAGATTTGATGGTGTTAACCAAAGTACTACGATCTTGAATGAAACTGGTTAGTAGGCAGAATAAAAAAGTTAAAGCTATTTTTGCCTGAATAAATGAAACACATAGATTCCTCTAGATAAAAAGCAATAATTTGCTTAACTGCTTACAGTTACAAGTAAGAATTCTAAAGATTTTAAGTCTATTTTTGAATTTAATTCTCCAAACGGCATTGAACGAGATTAGAACAGTTTTCGTACATAGTGCAGCTTATTTGAATTATGTATTTAGAAATTTCAGCAGCAACATTTTGCAGTTTACAGATGTCTATAGCTAGACATTCAGGGCCAAACAAGAACATGTAAGACGAAATGACACAAAACTTTGATATGGCAAAAGTAAACAATATAGAACTATAAGGCTTTAAATATATATGGAAAATAAGGCAATTTTTTTAAACACGAATATTTATCTATCTCGGAAGAGGAACTGTGATGCATGTGTAATTTAGTTTAGCAGTGTGAAACCCTGCTTATAGCTTTGGTACTGGTTTATTTGAAGTCTCTTGCAAAGTCAATTATTTGTTGATCCCATTTTTAATAATCCTCATAACTATGCCTCCAGTCTGCAGTGATACGAGTGTTTATCGCTGAATAGTAAAGAATGCCACTGATATTTCGATGTAGATGTCTCATCAGAAATTGACTTCATCGATAGCCAATTGTTCGTAGGGCGGAATCGCCAACTTTGGCTGCATTATCCGGTTATATATGCTAAGATAAGTGGGAAAATTTACCCGCTAAGTTACAAAACAATTAGCGTCAAAGCTCATGAAGTTCGAAGTTCCTCGGTCATTGATTCGAACGATCTTAGTTAAGTTAGTTGAGTTAAATCATAGTATATGAGTCAATTTGAAAAAATATCCTGACTCTTCCTATGAATTGGAAAAGACGCATCCTAAGACATTTTAATTTGAAGAAAATGTCCTTGAGGTCATGTACTCCGACGGCTCGTGCATCAAGCGGCACATACAATTAGATAGTATTCATGAACACTTCAAAGAACGGTGGAATAAAGGAAGGCGGCAGAGCACAGATTGACTGAGGCCACACTTACCAATTAGGTCTCACCCCGTATAACTATAGATTTTTTCTGTACGTTTGAAGTTTTTATTTGTCATTGCACAGTTCCTGTTAATCCGAAGACAAGCTGAGGCACCAGACTCGAAAATTCACTAATTTAAATTACGTTATACCCCAAAGAACATCTTCTTCGAATTGATTAAACTATCAAATCAAAAATGAAAGAAATTAAATGAAAGAGAACCACCAACAATTTATTGGAGGTAAGATAATGCCGTTTTAACATAACAGATTTTTTCTAAAA
Organism: Dibothriocephalus latus; assembly: GCA_900617775.1. NCBI lineage: Eukaryota > Metazoa > Platyhelminthes > Cestoda > Diphyllobothriidea > Diphyllobothriidae > Dibothriocephalus > Dibothriocephalus latus. Next base: position 8,442 of record UYRU01045955.1, on the reverse strand, counting down.
ACCCAGGTGTTCTAAAATCGGAACAACGACACGTCAAATGGGAAAAATAAGCATGTAGAAATCTATAAAGTAAGACAGCGCAAGTAACTTTATAAATAGAGCTCTGAGGTGCAACGCCGCTTAGAAAACCTCTTCAGCTAACCTTATGATTTAGTACTTTACCCGTAATATAAGGAGGCTGCATGCTATTTGGCGAATCGCTTTTACCAATGTCAAGCACGATAACGAATAGATTATTTGTTATTTGGTTGAAGTGCTGATGCAATCCTGTTTTAGGTACCACAGGTAGCAAAGATTTCAGTAGTACCTACGACGACTGCCTGTGCAGCGACTGGGTAATTTGCATAAAGCTAGCATGTGTTATCACAACATACAATGTTAGGTTTAGTATACTAGCATTTACCCAGTAGTATAGCGTCTTTATTTTTTACCTCAATCACCTATCGTGGCCTACTATTTTCTCTCTGATACTTATCATAACCCAGTAATGAATTGGTTGTGGGTTAAATTTACATTAAAATTAACGGCCGAAGCAAACGCAAAAGCAATAGCTGGGTGTAATCCCTTTTCAAGGTTTAATTTATGAGAAAGTTAAAATAATAAGTTTACTCACGTTGGCAGATGGAATTTTCCACTGGAATTTGGTATTGTTCTAAATTCCAGGCTCCCTTCAATGCATTACGGAATGACCATTTAATTTTAAAATATTTCTCACTCGGACGGTTTGGTAAACGTCCCATTACTCAAATACCAATTTTTAAGTTTCTGGTTCTGCTTCTAGATTGAACAAGTTTATGTCACTTATTTATATGTATAACCATTTGATACATGGAATATAGTTCACCAAGTGATGTTATTTTTTAGTAATGCTCTTCATTGCACCGCTTTTTTGGTAGGTGCATAGAGTTAAAATATTGACAAACGGCAGAAGTAGCTGTTGATAGTTAATTTTCGTTTGCCGATCGAATGTTGATAACGAGACATGCGGTAGTGCTTTAGTGTGGTACCAAAGCCGTAACAGTTGTGCACCATCATCTAGAAAAGCAGGTCAACACGGGAAACGGAAGTTTGCTGAAAATAGAAACTTATCCAAAAGAAGAATGCGTGATGAAATTATGAAATACATTGTGGTAAATATCGTAAAAGGGACGAGAAAGTTCGCACTTCATGGGTTTGTGTTGGTAAAGAAGAAGTCTTGTCAATTAGTCAACTGTCCTCAGCTTTTAAACGCGTACAAAAGTACATCATTAGAGATAAGGAAAGCAACACAAAGGGGGAAAGTACAGAGAATATACACCGATCAACTGACAGTGATGCACGAGTCAAAATGATCGCATGTGATTGCTCAGGGCTTCGTATGCCGACGCTAAATCAATACATCAACTGATTGTGTTCCGCTCCGTGGACCAGGCTTCAATCAATTCTCGGTTTTTTGTTTACGGTGTAAGCGAGTATCTTAACGACTGTGAGGTTGGCCTAATAGCCTATTTCATAGGTAACGTACAGCCAGCATTTTTCCCCGTATGCGCGATCCAAGCTTGCGTTTAGTTTGACCTGTGTAATTACAACGATAGCTTAGGCATGGGCTATGACACATTACCGCACACTTCTCACTGGCATTAAGCCGGTCGCTCATTTTCACGTCACGTGCAGTCACGTCCAGACGTGCGGCACTGACAGTTGATCGGTGTTATCTCCCACAATTTCCCCGTTTTCGTTGCTGTTCTTACTTCTCACAATGAAATGGTGTGCAAATTTCAAAGCTCAGGACTATAAACCAAATATTCTGGCACTTGGCAGAGGGTTTTTGGGCTTCATGATTTGTTGTCTGATTGATTGATGGATATATCCATTTCTGAAAAATCTTAATTCTTAAATCAATCTTTAATTGATTGACGAATATTCGGGTCAACCGTCTCACAGCTCGGCCAATGACTCCGCTTCTGTAGACAACGATCGGAAATATTGAAATATAACTAGAGATGATTTTCCATGATCTATCTTTCCTGCATAATGAAACACTTCTCCTTCCAGCACAGACACCTTATATCCAAGGCTGGAATTAAGCATGCACGCCAGGAGCTTCATAAAAAGGCTCCTAATATTTAAAGCAAACGAAAACAGCAGACTATATTTGTACAAATAAATTTTGGGAGAGCTTGTCAATTGCTACCTCTCTTTTTATGAATAAAATAGCAATTTGGGAACAGCATTTTGAATTTTCACAAAATCACTAATAGCAAGGTCATTTTAACGCGGCGAATTGTCAATAAGAACGCCACCTTCAAACTTGGAAAAGAAAAATACGGACGGGGATCAACAAGAGTAAAAGGTTGGTTAAATGTGGCATGCAATTACCGCGGCATTTGTAGATCAACTATATGGCCTAACTGCTTACGAAGGTCGAGTTTCTCTCGCCGTATATAGGCTGCTTCCGTATAGCGCATGGTCAGATTTTTTCGTGCTCGAACAAGGACTCGGAAAAATATTTTGAGATCAACATCTCTAAACCAACACTAAATAAGATATCCTATTAATTAGTTGGAACCTACAAAGACAAGAAATACTGGAATGGTCATTTCTGGCTTATTGGTTGTCATCAGCTAAAAGATTCGAACTGGCAACCTTTGCTCATTGAGTGCAACAGTCCACCATTGCACCACGGGCCCGTTGTTTTTGTCGGTTGCGATCGAAACTATGATGAGAGTTCCAGAACACAACGGAACGATTAACCCCCCACCGACATCGAGTAAGCTCAGTTGCCATTAAGATGCTAAATACCTTAGCCCTCACAAATTTTACCTATGTTTGATTTAAAACGATCGAAAGATGTTTGATAATACTCCCGACGAGCACAAGTACCGTAAAGCGAAGACTTATTTTCTTGGCAAAGATGCGTACGCCGATCTGTCAGAGGACCCACTCGTCCTTCCATATTGCCATTGGAGCTCTCTCTCGAGCCTCCACCGCGAGGCGGCTATGATATAGGCAGAAAGACATTACCAACAAAGACATGCGTAAAAGATCAAAGAAAAATTTAGAATTATTCGTGTAAATACTATAAAATATTACTCTTTCAGACCGTATGGAATGGTTAATAAGTAAAGTGCTTTCAATATGCCCGTGATGACACAGGTTTCTGTTCTAAAGACGGGGACCGCAGTGCGGCCTTAGGCGAAGCGATCACGTGAAAACAAGCGCCGTAACAGGCCGAGACATCTGAGTCATACGCATGGGCAACCAGCGTGTGTTGTTGCTTCGATTAAACGTGACGCTGTCTATTCACGCATGCGGCCCAAATATTCCAGAACTTCCACGAGAGCCTCAAAGCGTGGAAAAATGACCAAGCAGCGGGCAGGCTAGATGGTTTCAGAACACCCGTCGCACCCCATTGGCAGGAATGTTCCAGGACGGCCAGGGCCCCATAAATATCCTAGAGCTGACTAGTTAGAAACTCCACTGTTTATATTGACCTTGAATAAATTGGTTGTTCTCAGAAATCGGCTGTCTCCGTCGTTTTCCGCTTAACTGTCAGCGTATAACTATTTCGAATCAGAAGAATCTCAGCTTTGTGTATCTGTTACACAAAGTATGCAAATTTTACGCTTACCTCTGGTGCATGAAAGAAGTACAAAAAGTTTGGAACCTTGCAATACATTTGTAAAAACTTGCATGCTATTCTATTTGACACTTTGAAGAGACAGGCACTCTTTGAAGATTACACAGGTACGGACATGGTAGGGACTATCACAGGGAGAGCTTCATTCGCGGATTGCTTAAGTGCGTTTGCACAGCACGTTTTATAATATGCACGTCCTCTGATCAACCGAAACTGTTATCACGGTTAAGTTATAGTACGTATCTACGCTGACTGGAACTGTTGGTTTTTAATGTGATGCACTTTCCTAGGCACAGGTCAAATGAACCTGTTTGCTCATGCTTGAATAAGAGTGCAGAAAGTACTACAAATACATGAAAATAACGTATTACTTAGAACTTGATATAGTTGACTAAGTGTGCTTTAACCAAATGACCTGAAGCCTTTCTAGCCGCACGCTCGCGTGCAGCAACCAATTTGGAATACTATTCAGTGGCTGTCTCGGATGACGGCTTCGGCTGAGAACCCGAGAAGGTTAATAGAACTCCTGTTTGAGTGATTTGTTCTTCTTTTTCCTAGCTGATACTATTTTCGACACATTTATCAAAACCGGTTGCAAAAATAAAGCGCATTTTTTCGTTTCGACCGCTTATAGAAACAGTGTTTTCTGATTCCTTGCGTTTGCTATCTACACGCAGTGTTGCGACTTAGGTTTTGAAAATAGTATATTCAATTGCATCATCGGTCTGCTACATGCCCAAATGTTGGGCATTTGTCTTACACGTGAAGAAAACATGATCATTTATTCACGAAGCGCGTTTCTAATAAGTTGCTCACGAAACAATCCGGAATAATCTTTTTGGCGACCGTCAAGTTACTAATTTTAGAGTATTTTCTTCTGCGAGCGTCCTCATTCAGCCATGAGGGAATTGAATTTAATCAGTTTTATTAATTTGCGCAAGACTTTCACAGATGCCCATCGTCTTTTCTCTCCCTCAAACTGGAGGTTCACTACGACGGGGAATAAGAAGTGATGCCAGCAACTTAGCGACTACATGTATAACAAAAGAATGAATTAATAATTCAGTAAAGTGCCCTAAAAGTTAATTTTTGTTCCAGCAGGTCTTGCGCCAGCAGCAAGTGTATTCGGAAGTCCTCCTATCTTTGATATTCTTGGATGCCATAGATGATTGCACGGAACGCATAACGTGCAGTGAGGTCAGGTACGTGGCAGATGCCAACCTTCTACAAAAGCTTAGGGATAATTATTTCATGGACAATACAAGAGAAAGAGCGCGTCCCAGGAAGTAATTGAGAAGAAGTATATGGGATCGCTTTTTCTATTGGCTAGTATTTTTAATTTAAATTATCACGCGCTTTTCTGCTGCCAAAATCAGGTTATTTAAGCAAGCGTTCCTATTAATTTCTATTTTTACACGCTCAACTTGCTTACTTCTATTTTTTACCCTTTTAGGACGGCCCAGCACGCGAGTCGTCACTCTGGCCATCCTAAAGGGCAAGAGAACAACGGAAGCCAAAGGCCAGCGGACGAAAGCAGAACGGACCAAGAAGCACGACCTTTAAGGGCCGCACGCGAGGACGCAAGGACAGCCGCCGGCCGTGGTCTGACATCCGTGAGGTTACGCCTAACAAGAAGCCACGAAAGGACGCATGCACATGCGCACGTCACTGAGGGTGCAACGTGTCATCCTGAGGACACCCCATAATGGCTGCCTGCAGTGGGGCCAATAGGGAACAAAGGTCGTTGGTCCTTGAATAAGCTGCTACCGCTGGAGGCGGCACTCTGCTGCTTGGGACGTGATATTCAGCTGCTGGAGAAAAGGGACTCTGGTGCCCTAGACGAGAACGACAGCAGAACACACG
>UYRU01045944.1:0-13089 GCA_900617775.1 Dibothriocephalus latus | reverse complement strand
CTAACCTAGGAGTACCGTGGTCCTGTGCAATTACGAGGAACTCAAAGGCGTCCACTTGTTCATAGTCTAAAGGCTGTATCAGTCGGAGAACAACCCCATCTTGTACCGGAGATGCAAGTATGTGAATTCGTAGGAAATCAGAACCGAGGATTTGATTGGCTTTCAAGTTGTTGCTGGGCCTGAGGTAGTAGGATATGCGCGCGTTTTCACCTGCATCTGTGTCGTTCACTCGAAGTCTAGCAAAACTCTTTCCAATTTGGTTTTCCTTTATCAACACATGTATTGTTTCAGTGTTGAAAGTGGGCGCATTGTCGTTTTCATCCTGGATCTGAAAAAAGACGGTAAGGATTTTCTCAGGATGGGGAAATAAGTCATACCTTATAAGAAAAATGAGATATCAGTTAAAACATAATATCAAACCGTTTTTGTGATAGCATGATTTGATATTTTGTAAATATACAAAACGGAAAGGTCGCTGACATTCTGAATACTACAATTACTACACCAAGTAACTGTATACTTCACTTTTTCTGAATGTTGAATTATGCCGCGTTTTGTAATTAGCAAGGTTATGTGAGTTTATTAAACCACAGTGACGCTCATAAATTAATGGCTGTGGACATCTCAATGTACTTAGCCTTTGAACGTTCGTTGACGTTCTTTGGTGTCCTGCCGGCCGTAAATTTTGAAAATGTTTCTCGTATAGAAGATAATTACCAGCACAAGTCAATGTCTCCATGTAAACCAAGCAAGCGGAATTTAGAAGGTTTTGAAAAGTATCCGAGACTACGCTTAACATATTTTAATGATGAAATATTCGTACATATTAGTAGGAAAATCGTCTTCAAACACAACTGACCGTCGATTGTGAAGCGAAAAATTTTACCGCGAAAAGTACATCGCAGAAGTTACATTTATCACTAAGTCGACGGAAGAAAATATGGTTTATTCATTGTCCTACAGCATGACTTCCAAAAATGTTTCCGAGTCCTGCAGAAAGGGTTCTTACGTTTAAAATCGGTCCTTAATTTATTAAAGGTGTTCTTTTATGTGCTTTCATTTTGTTATGCAAAATAATTGATATCTTATTTGAACTGTATCCTAGTATTGTTGATTTGCTCATGTGGAGACATTCGGAGGGTTTTAAGCTTTCTTGCGTTATTTGGCTTGAAAATTCTCCTTGGAGCAGTTTATATCATGTCATATAGAAATTGGGCTTTCTGTTCAGGAGAACAACATAATTTGTGACCACTCTTTTGGAATTTACCTACGGAAGGCAATCCGAATCTGGTAGGCATTCGCAAATTATCTCATCATATTACGATTGCAATCTGCGGTATGCTCAGGATACTTTTTAATCCGCAATGGCCTCCTAGAACGCTTGCCTTGCATTTTCTAAGTATCGTGCTTCACTAAAAATCAAACAATCCTAGTTTTTGTTAAAGAGCATCTAGGGCAACTAGTTTTCAACAGTCTCGAAAATGAACTTTTATGCGTACACATAAAAATTGAAGTTAAACTTGCCAAGGCAGTTTAACACTTTGCCGTGGGCCCCTAACGAAGCCTTTGGAAATGTATATCTCTCACGGCATTGTTATTGTGGACATCCAAACGACGATTTGCAAGTAGCCTTGTGTCATGTTTTACAACGTTTTTTTATTTTGCAACACTTTTCAGTCACATGGATCAATTTATTTGGAGAATTATTAGACTTTGTGGCCAAAATAACCTTTTGAAATATAGCAAACAGTTTTCACAATTCAGGTGTTCGAAGCGGTGAAAGGAGTCTAAGTTTACATTATGATGTCCGTGATCAGCTGCCAGCCTACAGCCGTTGCCAAAGGTACTTTTGCTAAACGGAATTCCTGAAATGAAGTATGGAATGTGAGTTAAAGCTGGAGAGCATACAGCGTGATTTATGGCAAATTTTTAGCTTTAGAACCATTTTACTTTCTTTGGGTTGTGTGTCGTATTGCAGACACAGGGCCGCTAAACAATAAGCAGAAGCATCCTGAAGGAAATAAAGAAGACTACAACCCCATATGGCTGCAACAGTTTCTCGTCGTATAATTCGCTAAAAAATGTAATCCTACTAGCATTCAAAAGCTACAGTGGTCTTCTTTATAGTGAAAAGCGTATGCTACTGCTGGGATTTTTGTGTAAACCCTCCGACTCCATTTTGAACGTGTTTGCCGTTTCGAAGAATAATATGGGATATTAAGAGCCATAAATACTGCTTTTCTTAAAAAAATATTCCACAGACTGTGATACGCGATTGAAAATGTCAGATGGAAATCGCCTCGGTGACTCTCTTCAATATCACAACTGTTAACATGACCAGAGTTATATCCTTTAAGTCTATGGCCATGCATTTTATACATTAATCGACGCAATGCATATATATGAAGGAAAATGCAAAAGGCAGTAACCAATTTTTTGAATGTTTAAAGCAATCACTGGTCGGTTAGGACCAGTCTGCCCCCAGGTGCACTTTCGTTTGGGGAAAAATCGGCGTTGCTTGTATTTCTCAGTCAGAGAAGGTTTGACGGTCCTTATTATTAGACAGAAGTCGCCATGCACCTGTCTTGGATGTATAAATGTAGTTAACTCATTCTTAATTTGTGAAAACTGTTGTCTCGTACTTCACCGAATAAAGTTTTCGGGAAACACCTTTTAAGAATAAAATTTTAACGGATATTTTAATTCTATTCGGTATATTTCATTCATAAAGCAGTTTATTTCCCTTCAGCCGAATATTCTATTAACAGCATTCAGCTTATAACAAATCGGGACTTTGTTCTCATAGTGTAGGATAACCTTCTCATGCGTTTCTTTTAAGTTAACAAATGCGTTCATTGCACCGTCGGCCTTTCCTCGTACGACGACTGCTGGGAATTGGTATCCCGGACAACCATTTAAGGTTTCAAAATGACACTTAGGGCTCCTAAAACGACGCGAAACGACACCTTTCAATTACCACATGCGCAGTGCGAGACATAACGGCAGCGAGGTGGATGAATCCCTCGGCCCTTGTGGAGAAATACGGCACACATTCTATGTAATATTTGCCTTTCCAAATGTTAGCCTACTCTGGCTCACGTAAGGAACTTTCCTAAGCCGTTCTCTTAACCTCTCGGTATCCTACGATACTCTTAAGAAGCAATTCAGTAAACGGTACCACAGAAGTAATAATAGACTGTCCGGTAAATCAAATGAAAAAGAGGAGCTAAGACGTTGATGCATGTGTGAGTTGAATAATGTGGATTCAGCGAAAACGCCGCCATTGAAACCGTTGTTAAAATGACAACCATGAAGTAAAAGTAAGAGCAGTCAAGGGTTAAAGTGAGATAAGTGATCAGGAAGTGACAGCTAAGACATAGAAGTTAACTCCAAAACGTAGATAAGATTCCCGACAAGAGCTCTGGAATTCATGTCGCTTCCCCTCAATGCCGCCGACTGCAGAGATGGCCAGGTGCTACTTAAATCGCGTTGTCGTAGTCTCCGCGTCCATAAATACACAGTATCTACCTCCCTGTCTCGTAACTAACGTTAGTGGGAAGGCAAGAACAAGTGAACTCTACTTAAGATTTAATTAAACGCGAAAGTTAATCAAGGCAAACGGCCAGGATAAACATGCTACACAAATCCAGGTTCAAAACTGGATGCATTCCGTTTCAAAAGCAGGGACTCAGCTCTGCCATAGGGAGCGGGTGAATTCCACACATATAGACATAGGACAGTTGATTTATCGGTATTAGAAACAAATACATGGGAACGTGCACAACGAGCTATTGCGATCTCTGTTAAAATCATGATACATATACTTCCACATACCTCTTCACTAGATTCAACCCACCACAAAGCAACTAAAATCTAATAGGCCAGATGTGTTTTCGGCGGATTTTCTGATGAGGTGCAGCCAAGGACGGGATTTTTGTTCCTATACTGGTTTATTGCGATTCAGTGGACAGCCCGTAATATACGGTTGAGCACGTTGTATTTATTTTTCGCCTAAGTAATTCAAATAAATTTGTGGCTTGATCCTCGATAGGGGGTTTATATAAGCTTAAACTTTGCTGAACTATTTTGATTTGCATGCCTCAAAACTTGGTGAAAAACTTTTAAACTTTCTCACCGCTACAGGATGAGGCGATTGAGAAGATGTAAAACCTCAGTGCGATACACAAATCTCCCCACAGTGCGATTTTACTTGTGTACGGGCAGTCAAGCTTGTTGCCCACATTGTGCAGAGTGCGGTGTGCGTGGTAGTTCCTGTCGTACGACAGCTATTTAATTTGCTATTTAATGCATATGCTTCCAGACTGCGATGGACACACCTACAGACCTATCTTATCGACTGTATACACTACTTAAGCTAATGCTTGCCGGTTTTCAGTCGTGTAATAAGCGTTTGTTCTGCATCAAGTCAGGCAACTTGAGATAAGTAAGTTGAGGACAGCTGTCATAATGTGAACTATCTTGAATCCTTACTATCGCACAAAAATCTAAATACTTTATCAGGTAGTAAATGATCTGTGGAAAAGATGGAAGCATAAATTAATGTATTTGGCACCTTGCCTACTGCTGTTGGACTCGCAGTATCCTCATATGAACCCTTTTAAAAAAAGAAACGTTCTCTGTGCTGCCGTCTTGCAATAAATTCAAAAATGAGGAAAACATTGGCGCGCGGAGTACGTAAAAGGTCTGTTAAATGCCAGCTTGCGTCTTCCGTTATATGACTGTTAATTAATGCGCAAGATATTGGCATTCTGCAAAAAGCTTTATGAAAATATGCGAAAACGTCGACGTTTCTTGTAGCTTTGGGAAAAAATGTAGGCAAAGTTGCCAGAAATTATGCATGATGCAATGCAATTTTTTTGCAAATTCATAAAACTTAAGAAGATAATAGAGCAATAACTAGATAATTGGGCGACATGGTTATTAAAGTGTCTACAAAGGTTGAAATTGCTTACAACGAACGACATTTTTTCAAAGATATTCGTTATTTTAACATTAAACATGAATATTTTATCATTAAACCAAAGTTTTTGCTTCAAGACATATGAAATAGCATTAGAAAAGTAGTTTATTTTAAACTGATGGTGTTTTATAGTCGATGAGAAACCAACTGCTAAGTAGAAGAATGTTTCTAAGGAAATTTCGGTAATGACTCTAAGCTGATAAATGTACCCGAATTTAAATAACTTACTGCGCATACTTAAGATCAAGGAGGTTTTAATTGTGGAAGAAGGTGAGTGCTGTTGTCTCATCCTAGGTATATCTACAATGATACTTCTAACGTAGAGTGTGCCTTGGCCAAAGATAGTTTCAGGCAAAAATGCAAATACTTGAATCGTGTATCATCGGGCCGCATTCGATTAAAAAGCACTGACCTGCCGTCTCAATATTTTTTACTGCGATCCTGGCTGGGCAAAGTACTTAGCCACGCGGGAGTGCAAAATCCCCAGTGCCAGCGTGCCAACGTGCCGAGTAGACGTCGTACCGAGAATCAACAGCAGTGATGAAATCGTTGCCATTAAAACGCGGGTGCAGACTACCAAACCATCATCATCATATCAAATACGACCACCAACGATGAGTGTGAGTGCGGATAATTATTGTAGGCAGCTGGCTGCATGACAACTGCAAGCTCCTAATGCGTCCATTATCGTCAACTCCACTGTTTCTAATGACGGGAAAATCCGAAGCATCGGACCAATAAACCTTCTGTTTCAGTGGTTGCATCAGCTTCTTCTAAACTGCTGTTCTCCCGTTCCTTTAAGTTTTTTACAATATTGTGCCGTACAAACATTTCACTTTCGTGACTGAGCTTACCGCTGAATTCGAGAATATGTTTCGTGAAGCTAGCAGCAGTATAGTAGAATCATCGGGTTTCGTCCTTGTATCAGACTCAATCAATTGGAACCATTTTGTTTTATCAAGCATTTTGGTTTATTTGGACTTAATAGGCCCACCTATTTCCAAAAGGAGTATATGAACTGATGTGGGCAAGAGTTTTTCAATCGAGAACTCAAATTTAGACACTAAGGCATTCCTATAATGTCGACATTAAAATATTTTATGTGTCACCGCATTAACCAGAAGAGCTAAATTTTAGTGAAAGGCTATCATCCTTCTTGACTAGAGAGAACGTTTTGATGCATCGTTTTGATGATCGATTTCGGTAATTTGCAGTTTGAAATTCATAAAAAAATGTAAACGGTACCCGATGCATATATGAAATTAGTACGTACATAGCTTGATAAGATAAGCTATGGCAAAGTAAAGACAAACACATTTAATGACATTCCTTGACATATAAGTGTCTTAACATAAAGCAAGCCCTTTTATCACATGGTTGTAGGCGTTCGTCAATACAGCATGCACGAGGCCCCGTGCTTAATTAAAATTCGCTTTTATGCACCAAACGAGCCAGTTGACTACAAAATACAGCAATTAATTATATATGCCTTTGGTCGTTTTTTTGAGTGCAAATTTATATAACATTTTAATGGTCACGAAATACTTATGTAATATTTTGTGCCAAAAATAAAGGTTAAGTGTGTGTACCGATTAACACGGACCGTACATCATGGCAAGCTGGGTTCACTCACACTGCTACCCAGACACATGCATAAAACATATCCCGACCCATAACAAGTAATGTAGAGTGTGCTGGTTATTCAGTTAATTAAACCATACTTCCCAAGGAGGAAGCTGAACGATAAGTTGCTCATACATACGAGTCCAGCCACTAAGACGTTCGTCAAATTAATAATTAAAATATGCACAGGCCGGTCCTATCATATTTTCTTATATACGTCTAATGTGGATCCCGGCCAATTGAGGCATTCAGTACCCGGGTTGACCGCCTTTTCCACCTCGAAAATGAGCAAACCAGTAAAACACTGTTATATTGCGGATTTAGTCCTCTTAAGTTGGTATGTAAGTTTTGCATGGGACGGGACAACTCCTAATTTGGACCGACAAGCAGACCATCGGATGTCATAACTTGGTTAAATGATCTGCATAAATTTTAGCGAACGTGGCAGAGTATAATAGCCAATCGTCGATTATAGAGTTGAGGAATTACTTACTGCGATAACTTGGAGGTTAGGGGATGATGAAGATAAGGTGAATTATGTGGTAGCTCATACGGGGAAAGTGGACGACGTGGGCACCTTTCGGAGTCTATAGTCTCCTTGCTCTTCGCAGAGCACGCTGGGCTAACGTGGATTAAATGGTTTTGCTAAGAGACCTTTTGATATTCACCCAACATAATTATCTCTTTTTACGGATAAGTTACTATATTTAATTAAGTTTGGCGATAGCAGACCACATGATTAGTGAAACCGCAAGTATTATAGTCATGTGTGCTTCAAAACCGAAATAATCACTTTTATCCGAAAATCCTCAGAAAGAAAGTTAACCTAAGGAAATATCATGGCTTCTTTCTAGAGGATATGATTAAATCAGAAACAAATCAATGCGGCAGTAAAAGTGCATACTACTTAATAACACGGAGAATTTACAGACTTATCCAGTGAGCTGTCTAGTCAAAACTAAGCATGCCATCTTAGATGAACTAGTTTGCGCTTTCAAAAAACTGAATCCTCTTTTTCATTTTTGAGCACACTTAAAACTTTGGGCCTTTGGTTTTATTACTAACGACGCATAACAGAATGAATGTGAGTGAACTTCCTTTGTCGAATGCATGAGACAGAAATTAAACATATTTTATCGATCAAATTGTAATTGAGGTGTTGTCCTATGAATGTTTCGGTATATTTTTAATAAGTATTAACGTCCATACCCCACGAGCGTCATTTTGCACATCGTTTAGCTTTCTTTTATAAATTTCCCCTCGGTTGTTTACGATTGAATATGTAATTGATGGTTAACAACGTTACAAATCCATTCAAACAAGAAGAACATGATGGTGCCCTCTTCTCAGATGGCAATTGGAAACGCTTCGATTAGATAATTACTACTTGACATACACTAAAATCCAGGAGATGCGAATCGAGTCACAGTTGTATAGAACATAAACGAGATCCAGCATATATTGTGTGCGATACAGATAACCGCAACAGCAAGGAAGGCTTGCCTGTTCAGCAGAATGTTCCACGTAATTGGGGCAAACCTCCTAACTCGCCTAATAATATGTCAAGTACGCTTTTTCCTGGAACTCTCATCAGGACAATTTCGGAATATACTGAAGTTCGAATTACCATTTGATAAATCTTTTGGAGGAAAGTAGTTTTACACTGAATAACATCGTTTATTGAGTGTTTATTTAGATATTGTCGGCATTATAGCGAAGATGTGCCATATATTTCGCTCCGGTCAGTATGCAGCAACTCTGAGCTAGGTCCATCCTGATTTTGCCACCTTCATTTACTGCAAACAATAAATTTGCTTTCTGTGAATGGTAGACTAACATCCGAATTTTGTCTAAGTGCACTGCGGCTACTTCGCGTGCGTAGCTGCAAGTTGATTTGCACCCAGAATATTTTTATTCGCAGAATTTTCACTTTCCCACAACAATAGCGGATCAGTGAACCATTTTGAACTTATAACTACACACTCCATGCGTTTTTTGTACCGCAAAGTTTATGAGAGGAGCAGCTATCATCACCTGTAAGACAAGGTACGTTAAGAGGAATTAAAAAAGGGAATAAAACCGAGTGTTTAGTTTTAATTATTAGCCTAGTCGTTTGCACTATCATCCATAAAATATTTGGGAAGAAAGAAGACAGTTCAGCATGCAAGTTCTCGTATGCTGTTTTGGTGAGCTTGCAGAAATGAATTGCCTTGAGAAGTTGGATGTTACATATTTACACTTCCATTGCAGTTAATAATATTTAAGGTCAAGGGGCACATTATTTGATGAAAAAACCCTGTATACTTATCATCTTATAAAACACTGCTTGATATCTCTAGCTTGAACGGTAATAAAAAAACTCATATCGGCACATAAACAAGTAAATATATCGACATTGCGTCTAAAATATAAAGAAAGGCGCAAACGGATCACCTCTTAAGTTATCAACAGTTAGTTTATAAATGATTCTAACGTTTAACTTTGATGGATTTTAAGTGCATCAATTAGGGCTGACTGAATGTCATAATGACAGACAATACCAGTACTTACTACGATGGACATTGAAAGTGTGGTAGACAGGAAGATGGGCACACCCTGATCACGTGCAATGAGCTCAAAGTGAAATCCAGAAACCACCTCCCTGTCTACTGATTTCAGAAGGCACAGAGATGGTATGGGCACATCATGCTGCACGGTAGTAAAGTCCGAATTTAGGCAGCCGCCTTCTGTTCCAGCAAGCATTCTAAAGTGTTGCTGCCACAGAGCACTGGGTGAGATTTTGTCGATCTGGTAAGTCAACGCCGCATTTTTGCCCTCATCCGGATCAGTTGCTTGAGGAAGTGGTATGATTGTACCCTGCGGCATATTTTCCGGCAGATAGAAAACAACCAAGTTCTCCTTATTCACCCTACTGACCATAGACTCTGCAGGTGGAGCGAAGCGGGGCGCATTGTCGTTCACATCGATTAGCTGGACGCGAATAGCAAAGGTGCCGTAAGTTCCCACCGTAATGTCGAGGAATAGACAGCAGCTAAATTCCACACTATTGCCGCCGAGAGATGAGGTCTTTTCGGTCACTTGAGAACAGCATTTCCGCGCAATAACAGCCCGATGCGGGAACATAAGCTCATCACAGACCATTTCTCGGTCAATGGGTTGCTCAGTAGTCATTTGATACCAGCTTTTGCCATCGCTGGTAACAGACTTGATAACAAATGGTCTGCTGTCTATGGCGTCTGTAAAATAAATGGCTGTCGAGGAAAGTTCTGAGTCTGCAATGTTTAATTCCTCTTGGAAAAGTTTCGACAGATTGAGGGATATTTCTTGTGGCATACCGGCCAATGACCTTGGTGCATACTCGGAGTGCTTGGAATGCTCTTGCTCAAGAGAATTGGATTCCTGCACAGTGATCGATCTGACATACTTGCAGGACAGAACGCCAGCAACGAAGTGGATTAACAGCGGAAGGGCCGAAAGGATAATTTGGCTCCAGATAAACGAGCGCATCATCAGCGCTGATTTTCAGCAGTGATATTTCTGCAGTGAAGAAAAACAGGGTTCGAGTTATCGCAAGCAGTCTCTTTAAGAAATTGCTTAAGAAAAAAAAATTAAGAGAAGTATTTTAATAAAGAAGATGCCTACAGCATAGTTCACAGGGAAGGTTTGGAATTTCTACATCTATTTGCGGCAAGGCAGTTTAAAGTACAATATTATGAAGCCAGCGTTCAGTTAATGGTGAAGGCACTTTCCGTGGGGAAATCTAAAGAAATTGCCATTTATCATTTAATTAAGGACCGCTAGTAAATGCGGTCTCTGTAAAACTATCAAAAAGCTAATGTGACCGACAAAATACTTTGTAAAATGTTACATATAAGATGCGGCTTTTCTGGATCCCTTCGAAGAGCCTCTTGCCAAAAGTTCACAACCAAGAGAGAAGCTAATTGATTCCATTTCTTACTTAATAAAACCGTCCACTGTTTTTTTCGCTGAAGGAATTGACAAGAAGCACCGCCTACATAGTTATCGTACTCAAAAGCATACGCACTCGAAAGATCCGCTTGATGAGTACGCTGTATTTTGGCCAAACGATTCACAATTGATGAATGTATCTGAATTACTGGTGGAGTATTCAAATGGAGTATTTTCCCCAGATGCAATAGTGAAAAAGTCAATGATGCCTTGTCCTAGATAGAGGTGCCATTTGTAAACTCGAACTAGATCAAAACCTTTAACACAAAAACATGTTTGCACGTATTATTAAATGTGCAGCCAATAGCGCATGATTTCGATTTGCATATCGTAACGTTTTACTAATTTTACAACTTAAGGCGGACCTATTAAGATTTAAACACAAACATATATGTCATTTCACTGTCGATAAGCAACCTCAAATTAAAAAAGAACTGTTTATTTTTGCAAAATGTCAGATAGGATTTTGTCGGCATTTTAACTTTTAATCCTTTTTTGCCATGTGCTTTCGTGTTACTCTACTTGATGGTTCATCGTATGCTGGAAAAAATATAGAACTTACTGAGTTTGTAGATATCTCGACTGCCTTAACCTTTTTGACCCAGCTGGCCTTACCCCTGGGCGAAGTAACAGGTAAATGTTCCCTTCTCCCACATGCAAATTCATTTCAGCGTGTTAGACGTCAACACGCAGAAAAAACCTTAAGCCACACCACATGAGCTCTTAAACAGCAGGTTTTGCATTAAACCAATCATAAAATTCTGCAACTTGCTGATTGAGGTTTGGTCGCAATTTCATTTACGCCTTCCAGGCGCCGACTGTCTGCTGCACCAGGCACGGGCGTTCGTAAGTGCTGTCACAGCTAAATCGCTTGGCAGTTTACGCTTCAGACGACTAAATGCGTCGCAAAGCAATCTGCAGCTTACCATTACTTATGCAGGGAATATTTTCAAAAGGAACAACAATACTCATTTCAACAGAAAGGTCAACTATGCCCTTTGCAAGTTAGGATATGTTTTGGAGGAACCACCACCACCACTGCCTTTTTGGAATTTCTGTCAGACAATTAGAAAATACATTAGACCGGAGGGTAAACAGCAAGCGGACACAAAGTTTCGCTCAAATTTTGGAGCCAACAGTCCAGCAACGATACAAAAAAGTGTCCTTAGATTACCTTGGGAGGATAGTATGCCGAGAGTAGTGCCAGCCTCTTTCCAATTTGCTGTAGACTGAATGAGAAGGAGGCGGGCTCTCGCAGTGGAGCACCAAACTTCCTAAAACTGCCCGAAAACAGAGCATGTGCACACGCGCGCACCAGCACAAACAGGCACGCCTGCACGGGTGGACGCGTAGGCGCACACTGGGAGACCAACACGGTGTGTCATTTGGACGCGCTTGCCAGTCCCGGAAGGATGCTCTGTCTCTCTCCCTCTCTGTTCCGCCTCTCGCTCACACTTGCGCCATCTCCTCTCTCGCAGTTTTGCTACTCGTCTGCGATATTTTCAACCTGCCTTCTGATTGGTGCAGTCTAGTCGATGTCGGAAATACCCTCTATGTCGACAACCACGACGACAGCGGCGCCGGCGGCAGCGGCAACTATAAAAAAAGGCAAACGGTAAAAAAGGGAGTGTTGGCGGGACTGTTTAGCTCCAGGATCTAGCTCGACGGATGTCCATCAGGTTGAGGAAGGGGGCCGTCGGAAGTGAGTTTGGGTAATATGTCACTTAAATGAACATTTGGTGGGAAGTTAAAGCGAGCAAAAGTGTCTTGGGAGTTAGAACCACCTGGTTTGTTGAATGGGACAACAGTGAATATGCACCATCCGTCATCCACTACTGAAAAGCAGGCCATTATATTAAGGGTAAATAAAGACACACTGATTGAAACGGACAACGAATATAAAGCATATCCATAAGAAAATTCTGCACGATTGAGGCCAGTAACCACTTCATTTTTCTAGGAAATATTTGCCAACCTATGGATAATATGTAGTAGGGGAAATGTATAGGTTCCCGTGCATAACGAATGAGCTTGCGCTACCTTTTTAGGGGGTCAGGTTTACGGTTAGGGTGAGAGTTATTGAAGGGTTTCGTACTAGGTGCACTACTAGGTACCGCTCTTGAATTTGACGCATTTCGAATAGGGGCGTAGGTTTTTCGGTGTCCAGCCGTACGTTTATTCAGTGCTTTGTGCTTTGAAATTCCTAAGGAAATGCAGATGGAGAGCATGTTGCTGTAGCTGGGTGAACTTTTCTGAAGTACTTCGCCAAAGGAGGCTCGAAAAAGTCCGAAACTACCAGACGTCTCGTGGCAGTTGTAACTGATCTGTCCTCACTGCGTGATTAAATAGGGCTCCTCTTTTCTATTTGTGGGTCCCGTCCCACAGATCCGTAAATTTGCTAAACGATGGATGTCAGCGCAAATTAAGGGAAACCTGGAAATCATATGTTAGATATTAATCAAGCATCGGCAGAAGGACATTACCAGCAAAGACAGGGGACACTAGGAAGGCCTTTT
>UYRU01045938.1:3708-15388 GCA_900617775.1 Dibothriocephalus latus | reverse complement strand
TGACGATGGCTTCTCTTGTGGAGCCGAAAGCTCAGAATACAACTATGGTTCCGGAGATTGCGTCTTCCTCTTCTTTAGAACAAAACAAGTTTCAGCGCTGCTGCTATCTATAACATTTAAATATGTTGTCTGAAATGATAGGAAGCTACTATCTCATCACAAGCATAATTAGCCTTTCCATCATTGGACGAAAAGCTGGTTATCGACATTTACATCATTTGGACCATCTAGGTAGAATTTAGTCAGGTGTGGTTGTGTGATACAGCCCTGAGACAAAAACGTCTACTGTAAGTGGCGCCGTCAGTACACAAAGTACACATGCGATCAGAACGGTTCCTGGCGAGTTTGCAAGTAATTTTGTCTGGGCGTGACTAATTGGTAACCAGTATCCCGGTGCAACAAAGTCGTGCACTCGAACGATTACGTAAAAAATCGGGTGTTTACCTTGCATTCGTTGTACAGGCGGTCGTTTATATTACAGTTTAATCTGTGAGACCCATTTATGCAAAGCTCGTCATGGGTCTCAGTGTAAATTCGTGGTAGAATGTGATGAGATTTTCACAAAGTTTTATATTTTTAGAGTTTTATCTCGGTTGTCTCAGTGTTCCAGACTAGAAAGCCTTTTGGCGAGCAAGTATTGAAAGCTTGAGGCCGCCAAGGAAAGCAGGTTTTCGGAAAATCATATCGATAGTGACCAGGTTGAAAGGAAAACGTGACAACTAACTGAATTAGTGCGCGCAGTTTTAACAATAATTATCTCCCGTTCGCTCTAATGGAGACATCTTCGTCTGCTGAGACAGTGTATCTGCTACACAGTCATGTGAGTACCGCCATTTCTGAGAAAGACAACAAATTGCTAGACTAATAGTAGGAACCGAATTTCCTCCGCCAACCGCCACAGAATATCCTCCAGATCTCAGCTAGTGGCTATATGCCGCTTTCAGGAGTCAGCTTGGTACACCTGCCAAACTTTCTTTTCACTCTCTCTGGTGGTTCATTTTGTGAGAGGCGCTTGTAGTCAAACCAGCCAGCGGTCTAGAAGACTTTGCGAAAGCACACCCCCTCCACCGCTCTCCCTCTCACCCCATCTTTGCACAAAACACATTCTCAGTCCCATGTGTTCCGCCGTTGGTTGTGTACATCCGAGTTTGCGCCTATCCTCTCAATATTTTTCTTCTTTACTCCATAACGCGGCTGGACAAACAGAAACCAAACCTGCCTACAAACAGTGGTTTGTTGTAAAATGCAAATCGGTGGACCGACGTAGGAGGGGAGAAAGGAAAATAAGGTGTAGTCGCCAAAATAGTCGCATGACTGCCTCGTGTGAGTATTCCCTCAGTCAACTAGGAGTAAATTAATTATATATTCTTGCGTCACCCAAAGTAACGTTTATCTGTATTAACAAACCGCACGTCGAGCAAAATCTATAAGTAGTTAGCTTAGACAACCTTAAATTCCTGCGCCTGTACATGTCAATCAACTAAACGGTGCAACCAGTCTCTATTGTGGTTAAGTGAAGGGATGAGCACAATGCATAGGAAGATGAAATCGACTCCTTTGTGAACTCTTATTCTCTTCACTTTTCGCCCGTATCACCGGGACGCGGAAGTCAACCCCGACTTCAGGAAGAGAAGGGAATATAGAAAAAATAGTGCGGTTAACATCAATCTGAGTCACAACATGGTTTGTAATGAGATTTTGTAGGAATCGCTTATGTAAGCCCTCGGATAGGACAGAGGCACACTATAGGCAAACCACTGATCGGATTGAGGTTTGGCCTAAGTTAATGGTTAGTGTCAGGACTAAGAAGCTTTCCTGACATTTAACGCAATGTCACCTGCACTAAGTGAAGGAAGAAGGACATATAATCGGTTTTCACCTCAAGTTTTACGTTCATAGCAGCATTCAAATTAGGTTGCTTAGGCAGCGTGGATTTGACAGAAAATTTACACATTAAATTCCGCATCTTCACAAACGTAACCGTACGCTATGTTCGACTTTTGCCTGTTTATTACTATCAGGAGTGGTCTTTTCTGCAATAAGGTGAGGACAAAGCTCCTCTTGAGTTCTCTTTCATGGGACTGCCAACCCATCTTCAGGAAGATAATTGTGTACTTCTCATGGAACCAAAATTGGAAGTTTTCAAGAGGCGTTCTGCTGATTGCTGCCCGAGTCTTGATTCAACGCTTACTTCTGAGCTGCTTTTCTGAGAATGAGCTTTTTACTTATTTGATCCAATGGCCAGAAAGCGAAAAATGTTACGGTACGATCACACTGGAGTTCCAAAAGACTAAAGCTTCTGTTCATCAAGCGGATGTTTAGGAGGAAGGATGGATTCCGGAAGACAGCATTCAGCATAAAATAAGATACTTGTAGTCAAACGTTAATCCATTCTCGTCTGGACTATGCGACAGCAGGATAACCCTAGGCAGGCTATTCTGTATTTCTTTAAGCCCTAAGAGACAGTCAATTTCTATAGGGAAAGCTGACTGTCTGCGAGAAGGGAAAGAAAGAAAGTCGGGTGGCTCGTTGATACCTAGCTAACCATCGTGGTTGACGTCTATATCTACACCGTCAAGTAGACATGGGCTACGTTTACTGAAAGGTTCACAATTGACAGTAAGAGCATTCTCCCTTTGACGTCTCCAGGCTTTTCTCGTATAATGACAACTTTACTTTCTTATAAACAGTCCCCTCAATCAGAGGATTTTCCAAAGAGTTTTTGCCCTGTATGACAGTCTTACGCCTAATGACTACTGAAGCTCAAACCTAAACGGGTGTTCTTACTTGGCGGCTATTTTCCCTTAGTGTGATATGGGCCAAAATGTCTGAAATTTTGACCCAAACACTTAAATACAGACCCTCCTCCACAGATGAACAGACACAAGACCAAAGACAGCCGCAAGTTAAATTTGTGTTCACTGTGCTCCAGTCGGTTTTAGGATAAGAAAAGAGGCGCTTTTATTTGCTATCGTGCTTACTTATGCATTTACAATGTCATGTAAAATGCTATTGGATAATGGCGGACGAAACTTTCGGGTTATGAACATCCGTTCTGAATGTAAGTTCGTAATTTTAGGAGTGTCTGTAAATCCCTTAATAGATAGTAGTACTTGAGTATGATAATAAGAGTCCTCATCACGAAACATAACACATCGTTAATTAATTCGTGCAAACGCGTTGCTCGTCTGCAGTTGGGTATCTATCAATCTATTTTCATTAAACCCTCTCAGGGATACCATCCCTGAGGTTTGTAGCTATTTGACCGTTTTTCCTAGAAATGACGCTTAAGACCCATTTTTTGCATTCATGTGGAGTAAATGCCTCATCCATTTTAATAATTAGGGCTCTAAGTAATTCATACTTCTGTTTTGGAAGAAGTCTTACTGGTTGGTATCTGGAGAACATTTATAGGCGACTGAGAGCAGAATACGTTGGATGTGCACGAAGAAGGGTAGGAAGAATGGCCAAGATCTAGTCTAATGTTGCATGAGGCTCCAGAAATCTGTCCACCCTGAATTGACGGGAACTATGAGAAAATGCACACTCTACGGCTAAAAAGGTCATGAGAAAAATAGAAGGGGATGAAATTTAAACTTTCCGCTCACCTTAGATACCCCTAGCCCCGGAATTCTGTCTTATGGAACCGGTAGTATTAGTTTAGTTTGTTATTTAGTTTATTAAATTAATTTTTGTTTAGTTAAACAAAAACATGTAGTCGTTATTTCAGTTTATTTATCAAACGTTGGCGATTTCTAACTTAACTAAAGACTGAACTAAACTACCACTTAAATTAAATAATAAACTAAAAAATAAACTAAACTAATAAAAATAAAAGTAACCACATGAATGGGGGCTAAAGGTATCTAGGGTGGGCGTCCTACTTAACTTTTACCCAGAACGCAATGCCTGGATTTCCAAAAGGACAACGCTTATCTGTTTTCTCAAGATGAACATATACTGTGGTCTCAAATTTGTCTGCTAGAGAACGAGGAAGAGTCGCTTGGAAAAAATTTCATAACAGCCTTTTACTTAACCGAGCCGGTACTGCTGTCCATTGTCAGCAACATTAACTTTAAGTGTAAAGAGCTTAGTGAGTTGATCGAGGTTTTAGCCACTGCGTCAGGTGTTTGTGATCGCCTGAGGAAAGTGTTGGCGCTAATGGTTTCTTGCCTGTGTAGTCAGTCATCGCGTCGCGGAAGGTAGGTAGATAGGTTAACCTGCCGAGTTGTACTTTACTTGACGTCGGGACAACTTACTAAAATAGATCAGATACGGACTGACAACCAGCTCACTCCATGTAGATGATAAAGAGTTACGAGGCTGGATAACCCACTTGGCGGTTGCAAACAATCTCAGTAGCTAGAGTAAAGAAAAGGTCAATCAGCCAGAGGCAGACCATTTTGATTAGCGAGGACGAATTATGCGAGATTTTCTCAGACAGCGAACGCATTTGATGGAAACGTCAACCACGTATTTGTTACTTAACGTCTACTTGTTCCCTATATCAGGGTACCATTATTTTGTATGAAATATTTGTGCATTTTCGAAGTTGGAGAAACGATGCATGTAAAAGCATAACTCACGCTTTCATTACACAGAGGTTTAGCCCGTATCCCATGAAGCTGGCAAATATTGAAAAGAACTTAAAAAACCCGTGAAGCCCAGTTTGAGATTTTATAAAGAGAAAACAGTAGACCGAAAAAAACGAGGACTTCCAACTTTAGGACAAAATCGTCCTTCGTTACCAAATCCTAGCATTAAAAAAATCAAAAAAGTGTATAGAGGTAAGAGAAAAGATGAGGTTTTAAAAAAGGCGGGTGCTCGTCTTTCTAGACCATCGTCTGTCGGCTGCAAGCTTAAATAACGAATAACAGCAACATTAGCCCCCTGAACTGTACCGGAGGTGCTGCCAATAAGAGCTTCATTTTTTCTTCAAAAAAACAACGAACTGAATAATTTACTATGAAGAGTTTTAGCATAAAAAAGAAGATGACGACGGCCTGTTACTTCTGTGTGTAGTGTAAACTACTGCAAATGAGCATTAAAAGGTGAATTTGTTTAGATATGCTGAATACAAGTTGTTCCCATGCGTCGTAGCTTTCGAACTGGGTGAGCGCGAATGAGCATATGGAAAGCTATTTTGGGATCGTCCGCATGTCCGCTGCCTGGTAAACGATTTGTAGGAGGAGGGAGGTTCTATTTTTGTTCTTATAAACAATCTAGCTTAAGTAATAAAAAAACTTTTTGTTTTAGTGTACTGAAAAAACGCATTGATAAACAATTCAGTCCAAGTTGCCTCCTTGTGACCACTTTCTTCCCTGTCTTATTTGGCTGTTGTAAATAGTTTGTGTGCAGTATTCGTAAGTATATGGAGATATGCCGTTGCATATTCTACAAATCATGAACCCAATCGACTTGATCGCCAACCGGGTAATCTCTCAGCCAATATACTTGCCTCCGCATTTGCACAAAAATTCGTGGACGCAATGTGGACGAACTAAGTAGACTGACATTTGTAGTCAGTCCAATCAAGATGACTTTCGTACGACTGATAAAGATGCATAGGTATATATTTTTCATGTATTGTTCATGCGTTTTTTAAGTGGTGTAATGACAGGCAATGGTAAAAGGGTCATGGTGATACTTTTTATAGCAGCAAATCATGCTTTTAGGGTAATCTACGCGATGCTTATATGTATATTTTGATTAAGGCAAATGCGCTCATCAATCTTCGCAGTTCTGAACAGTATTTTTGGAGCAGTTTAGACATTTTAACTTGCATCTAGCTACAATTTATAACGCACAGAATCATCCTTCCATAAACTAATGGTTTATAGAAGTAAAGCAAACTCAGATGCGCATAAACTATTAATGAACATATTCGTAAGAAATAGTCACCTAAGGGAGGGATCCGAACATTTAAACATATAGTTCGTTAGATCAGGAACAGATAGGCTGAGTAGGTTTCCCATGTTGTAGCTATACCCACACGTATAGGACCGTGGCCCATCTACGAAAGTATAAATAGAAACGGCCTCCAGAAGACGTGGTGGGTCTTCATTTATGTGCCGATGCTCCATTTTAAGGGACACAATTCAAGCACTACCAATCAATTGTACAATAATGGTAGGCCGCAGGACAACCGATAAGAAACGGAAATAGGAATCCCCGTAGCGCAGGTGGTCTTGCACTAAACTGTAGGAGTACCTTCACCTAACCCCCATTCCTGACTGCAACTGTAACACTTCTTCTAATATCAACGGAATCAAATGTAGGTCCACCGGTATTACAGGGGAGGTTCCAATTCCCGTGCTCTGGCCACCAACTATCCCATTTTTTTTCCTTTTTCAACATGACAGCTAATCCGGCTTTTCTCTTCCCCGCTCTGTCAAGCATAATGATTTCCGTAGAAAGTGCAAGAACTTAACAGCCAAGAAAATTTTGATTGTGAAAGCAATTAGTTTGTCGAATCGTTTGTAGAAAGGAAAGTTTCCAAGGCTACGTACAGCCCTAAGTGGATCACAAACTAACGTAGAGCCGAGTTGTTCTCAGTAAAAATTAGGTGAAATCAGATGTGCACATAGCTTTTTTTCTAAGGCAATTGAGCTACTGTCTACTTCAGTACTTTGCTGTCCTCGGGGGTCTGTTGTAAGCAGGACTAATTGATTTCTCATAGGTTAACGTTAAGGTCATGATTATAGTCAGTAAATGGGAATGTACGCATATATCTACATCCTGGAATTCAGCGCAAGTATACTTGCCGCGGTCAACTAAAAATTCCTTCTATTGGTTGACGAGTGCGATTAATTTGCGACGAGTGTGCGTCTTTAAAGTGCTTACCAGAAGCATATTTACCTTTCATAATATAACCAGCACCTTCTTTTGCTACTTTATCCCCTAACTGATACTTAAGTACGCCATATTATCAAGTGTTAGCACTTATGCTTGTCGAACGACAAACTTTGAGAACCGCCTTGCTCCAAAGATGTATGGGTTTAACCCAAAGCAAAACGCTTGAACTAAACAGTACCGAATCGTTTACCTTTTAGGTCACGAATTAAGTTGAGTTACCTTGTGCTGTGATGGAGTTTTTACACACTTCGCTCTATCTCCAGTTCAGCAAGAGTAGAAGAGCCGTTGTTCCAACGGTCGTATTTTAGTGCGCATTCTGTCCTCTGGCCACGACACTCATCCAACCGAGGTTGTCTGGACTAAGGGCAGAAGGCAGGACGGTTCTAATGGCACGGAAAACCTGAGCGTGCTTAATTCCCGTCAGTAAGTTCGCGCCCTATAGTTTCTGACATAACCCCGGTTGGCAAAGCGTGGTCTGACGAAAATGGACCAATTAGGAGCGGAGTCATCGCAACTTAACTTGTCACAGTTTCGACCTGCATTTGTTTACATGCATCTGCGATTCCGATCTTTGTTCAGTTTCCGCCTTAGTATCAAAGGTCAACTTTCGCTTCGTCGATCCCAGTCAAACGGCATGGGTCCGATTTCGCAAGGAATCGGTCTCAGGCAAAAACATTGAGGAAAAGGTAAGGCATGAAAATAAATACTCCGGAGTACAGGCGGCCTTGCGCAAAATTCCAGGGGTAGTATAGGTTTAGGTTATACATAGAACACGAGAACAGGTAACCCCTGGACTTCAGTGCGAGTCCAACTGTAAGCCCGCGATCCCTATGCCTATGTCCTACCGATACGTTCAGAAGCGTAGTATCCGACGATGGTAGACTGCATTGCCTATCAGAATTGAATGACTAGTTGCAGTGCTCATAATTTTGACTGATGAATATAAATTAGTCAAAATCAACTATCCCAGTCTGCTGGTAATACTGCTGAAACTGAGGCAACTGTTGCTCTGTTTAAATTCCTCAGAAAAAATGCGCGAACTTCAATTAAATAGCTCGAAACTAAGCTTTTGAGCTTGTTTCGACAGTTACTAGGAGTAATTGAACTGAAGGTTATGAGGTACTGTGGCATAACCGAGTAATATTCACAGGCTACCAAAAGGACGCCAGCATTTGAGGCAATCGTGTGACATTTAATCAACCAAGGCCCAACCTGCCAATTTATATAACATGTCCCTTCACATCAGACTAGCAATGCCCGATTGGCTCTATAATGATTTCGAGAGTTTTCGCTCCAGAACGGGACTTTTCGTGGTAAGCAAACTGCTATCCACGTTCCTGAGGAGAGACCGGAAAGTCATAGAGGTTACACCCGTGCATTCAACTCCTTTGGTTCTGGATCAGAGTGTTTGATCCTTCAAGAGAACAGTCTGCAAGCACACGTTTTTCTCTACCCCCCCTAAGCTACCTTGATTCATCAGCTGGTTATTTACAAGATCAAACGCTTGCGAGACGGATGCAGGCACGATTAGAAGGTCGCTGACCACAGATCTCAAGAGAAGAATTCAGGAGAATTATCTTCCACGACGGTCAAATTATTCACGAGCGACCTGGTTCTCGGAAATCTGGTTCATAGGCATCAGGTTACCGTTTATGACACTTGGCCTCTTCAATCCGAGGGCCTACGAGTGGAATAAAGTGCGAGAAAAAGTGGCGATTATAGGCGATACCAGTCAGTGGAGTCCGAAAAATAGATCGTCAGGCCGAACTGAGAGCCGTCCAGAACTAGAGCGAACTCTGCACTGTATCTGCTGTTGCGTAGCAGTGGAGGAGTAACGCCTCTTACCCAAGCGCTCATTCTACCGCTTGTCTAATGTTGGAATTTATTTAGTCTTAGTTAGTAAGCAAATATTTTTCGCGTACAGCCTGTTTTACGTTAAACTTTTAAAAAGTCCACAGCGGCCGAAGTAAATTTAACGTTTTAGTTCTATCTCAGAACGCAGACCGCTGATCGTGGGGGAAGAAGTTCAATAAACATTTTCCTTGGGTTTGTCTAAATAAACAAATGCTCATTTCATCAAGCCTGTGAAACCAGTGATAAGAAGCCTCATTCCCAGCGCTAGAATCAAGATTCAAACTGTCAAACAGAGTCTCCCTCGGATGGTAAAGCAAATTGTTCCTATAGCCGGCTGGCGAATGTTCACCAGGGGTGAAGTTTCTACATCCAAAGTTTTTATTCGCCGAGTCATCGGAATTCTTCGAAGCTAACAATTTCGGTTCCTTTTTTGTTTCTTATTAACTTATAGCAAGAGGTGCCGACGAAACAAAAACGTTGTCTAACCGGCAGGAACACTCACTACACCAACCTGATGATGAAAACAAGGAAGTTTCCAAAACGACAGTAAATATAAAGTTCGATCCCTAGATGCATCTCATCTTTCGTCGACTTCTATTTCGGAATTATGAGCGTGGCACGATACTTGGACTTATAATGTTCACGCAACTATAGAAGACGTGACAGGACGGTTCACCAACCAGATTACCACGTGAAAGTGCTCACGCTGTTTTGGCTTGGACCTCCAGCTTTGGGGTTCTAACGAGAAGTTTCCGAGGAAAAAGGGATGAGTCTATTGCTTATTGCCGCCGTCTCCGTGAGCCAATTTCCTATGCTACTTAGTCCTTTTGATAGATACTGACAAGACAGTCAGTCCACGGCTTGATTATTTAGCGTGGAAATTAACGCTGAATTATGAATGGGTCCATGTTCGAATCTCGGATTACGTAAATCTTTGATTTAAATGTGGTTAGCTGCCGACGTCTAATAAGCCAACAATGGTAATCACTATGTTTTCATCGAAATTCCTTTTGAATACTATACATGCAAATATAAAAATTCAAATTCTATAACTTTCAAATATTTAGATGCGTGTTTTTTCTCGAAACTTACCACAAATAAGAGGTTGAATGACACCAAGACGAATTTCATAAACTTGATAGCGCACGACATGTTGAGCGAAGGACAGAGCTGTGGTTGAAACCTCCGAGTGATAATCCTGCACGCGTCAGTAAATATCTGCGTCTTTGATAGTCACGCGAAATGTTGACATCGAAAAACGCACTCTCGAAGACGACCCGAAACCTGATTGGATGGCAGAGTTCACTGTCCGGATTGGCCGCTTTACTGTGTGTTAAAAACATCTGTACGTGGAATGGATTCGTTCACAAATACCGCGCGTAGGTCACAGTTTATTGATTAAGAGTGAGGTTAGGACCGCTGTCGACTTGACCAAGATTCGAAGTTGACTTAGTAGGAGGGAAACTAGAGATAACTAAATGTCCCGGATAAAAATAACGAACGATCCCCAACAAAAGAACTCATGGTTTAATCGAAAAATTACAAAAGGTGAAATTATTCTGCCTTACAATGTGATTACCTGCTAGTTCTGCATGGTTTTTGTAGATGTAGATAGAATTAGAGTGTGATCTCTTTTAAATCATCAGCAAAACACCTCCGACAGGTTATCGTTGCTGTACTAGCGGAAGACCCAGTGGAAACAACTGCGAACACAGCTTCTTTTGTGCGCCGCAGGGTGATTACTCCCATAGTGAAGGATAACTTGCGCGGTAGAGTCCTTTTTGGTGGATGCTCGCTGCTATTCCGCGATCACTGAGTCATCGTATACTCACCTCTAAGAATAAAAATGCACCTCCTGTTGTCTATTCGCGAGTACACTGGATAGCTGGGAAAACCCTATTCAGACTCCAGCGCAAATGCTCAACCTCACAAATCCTTATGATAACAAATAGGTCACCTACGTAGCGGAGCCAAATCGTTGGTTTGAATATTTCAGACGTCCGCCTTCATGCACTGTAAGGCTAGTTCGGGAAGTAGCCCCGATATTGGCGAGCCCATTGGGCACCCTTTACTTTTTCATAGTAATTGTCATTGAACCCACAATAGTTCTCGAGGCGGAGCTAAAGCATTCCTAAAACTTGCTGTTTTGGATGGACAACAGGATTTTTCTTGAGGAGTTACTCTACGATATCAGTGATCATGTCCTGTGCTATAGAGGAGAACAGCGAAACAACTTCGAACGATCGTGTGTCAGAACTTGCTTAAAGGTCTTGAATTTTCGGCAGAAATGCAGGTGAGTTCTTGGCGCTGTATTGTAACCCATCACTGAGCCATTCGGCAAGATTGCGATTAGGAGATCCAACGAGTAAAACTCGAATTGCAAAAAGTTCGCCTTTCTTTTCATTATAACATATCGGAAAGCAAACAACGTCAGTTATTCAATACCAATAATACTTAGAAAAACAGCAGTTCAGATTAAAATTGGATCCACATCTGGGAGAAATATCAACTGAGCTAGTAGGTTGTTTTTATCGACGGTAACATTAGTTTATGTAGTCCCCCTCATTAATCCCTACTCCCAGCATGTTGTCCTACGAAAACAGTGGTTATAGGGTTATAAGGGTCGGAAACTAGGACACGCACTGGAATATACTTTGATAACCGCAAGATGCATTTTAATTTTACTGCGTTTAGAAGTGCTGTTGATTGATCTGTAGATTTTCCTAATCTGAATTATCGTTTAAAGTATTGCGGGAAAACCCGATTATCAAATTGTAGGTTCCTTAAAGTTCCCGAAAAATTGAAATGTTGGTTAGGAGGTCATCTATTTCAACTTACCTGAGGTCCAACTTACCGTTCTAGAGTTAGATTAGTATAGTTCGCGGAGCGAAGCGCCGCGCACACCTTCAACTTACATGGGGAACAACTTACTCCCAGCGGCCGCGGGAAACAATTTTGACTATATTTTTTA
>UYRU01045937.1:0-10007 GCA_900617775.1 Dibothriocephalus latus | reverse complement strand
TAGTTTCGGGGACAATTTAGACATGGTATACGATACACGACATATGATATCATTTTTTCACGGCGGAATAGCTAAGTATGCAATTATGGGACAACGCAGTTAGTTGGGCTAGAACACACAATAGATGAAACGAAAAAGTCCGCTTTTCAAATTAACTCAGATGGAACTGTTCTTTGGATTATTTCAGCAATGTTATGGCCGTCTGACACAAAGTAACTGCTTTTGGCGATTTTTTTCTTCTGGAGGACGCCAAATTTTGCCAACGGTATCTCTTTTTTTAGAATGTCCAGCGGATGTTTTTCTCTGCAGAGCAGAATCCCTAATTAATGGTTATCTGATATGAGATTATAACAAACGGTAATATTTTCGCTTTAGAGTGGCTAGGATCCTATCGACTGGACAGTCAGCGTTTTTTTTCACGAATGAATCTGAGTGCTAGGACGGGCACGCTTACTAAATTAAATCTGCGAAGGATTGGCAGAAAATAACCTGCAGCTGTAGGGATTAAGGAGCGACAAATTGGAGGTCAGTAGTCTAATCAGCGTCATGGTAGCCAACCGTCAGAGGAGAAGGTAATAAACTACGAGCGGTAAAATTAGCGACTTTCACACGTGGTAAATACGCTGTCGCGGTTACGCCCATTCATTAGTTGAACGTACACATTCAGAGTCGCAGAAAAAAACAAAACACTAACAACTAAAATTAGTAGTTCATCCATCTGAAATGTGCTCTGTGACCGCACATGGCTTCATCGATTGTGTCAGAGGTCAGCGCTCGTGAAATACAGTTGCGTCCTTCAACTTGACTGTGTATTAGTCAACACGCAAGAATTTGTTTGAAGCGTTCGTATGTGACCACACTGTCACTTCTTCAAAAGTAACCGTCGTGACCGACAAAAAAGAGAGACGATAGCTGGTGCCGGGTAAGGTTACTTGTCTTCTTCCTTGCTTCCGTCTGATTAATGACCGATTCCACAGCTGAAATCATGTTAGCAGGTTTAATATCAGCCGTGTTGAAAGATGCTTTGTTGTGTAGAACCTGTATTTTCTCCTTCGTCAGCTCTCTTGATGACAGGTTGTGTACCAGTTTGACGTTTCTCGATGACGTTGGATTATGCACTTTTCTCTCAAGTGCTGCTTTGCGATTCGCTTGCTTTTCCCGGGCTCGTTAAGCCGGTGTCTGCTGACGCTGTTTTGTGTTGTCTTCGTCCATGAACTTACGGCATCTGGTCTTCTCTTGATCAGTTATGTGACAGTATTTACATAGCCTCGTGTTGCAATCTTGCAGGATTAAACGGATCATTCTTTTGCCGTGTTGAAACATTGCGTGTCTCACCAGTTCCATGTTTAACGTGGGCTTTTATGTAACACACTTTGTCAACAGGTTGTTGTCAAGACACTTGTGCAGAAATCGAATCTGCGCGTAGGTTGAGGCCTCACAAAGTTGAAAGCTTCCCATCGTCAGGCCGATCAGAGCGAATCGCTCCCACACAAATCGTCAATACAAGCGAGGATGCGAGCCCCAGGAAGTAAGTAAGACGAATGACAGTTTTATTCGCCTGATGTTTCGGCTTCCGTCTCGGATTCTTCATCAGAAACATCAGCAGGAAACAGTAACAAGAACAAGTTCTTCTTCTGAACTGATGGCAGATATTCCTCATGACTATAAATACTGAGAAACGATAATGAGTCTCCTAATAAAAGAATATTATTTTTGTTTACAATGACTAGTTGCAACAGTCCACTGCGATAGCTCTGCATACCCGTAGAGATCGCAAACTTATAGCAAACGGGACGGCAATGATCAGAACAGAACTAATCAAATTTTCTAATAAATATCCATTAGTGAACAAAAAGTACCTCGAGGGTGCCTGCTTACTACTTCTACAAAGAGAAAAGGCCACATAAAACTCGTTTTCGTTAGCACACATCTAGACAGTGTAGTAACCTCCACATTTAGGTAGATGAGCATTGCTAGTAAAAACAAGTCCTACTGGAATGACCAATTCAGCTCCATCAGCCGTCATTTCCCCGTTGTGCCCAAATCCAGTTGGCGCACGAGCTGAGGATAGACCCCGCGGCAGACGTCTAACGCTTTTAACCAATGGGCGTTTGATGCCGCGTGGCTGCTAGCAGGGCTCGAGCGATAGCCCCAAGGCAGAACGGGAGGAGCGATTTCCATTAGCGATCACTGAGCCTTCTTCGATGAACCCCGCAGTTCTCCATATCAGATTTCTACAGGCAAACGAATGATGACAGTGCCGAGGCATAATGCTATATATACGAGGAATATTAACGCACAGAAGAACCCCAAAGAGTGGCCGAATAGCGCAGTAAAGCATGTAAATCAATGATCGGAAAAACTCGCCTAGACAGTGAGATGTTATTTGCCACATTTATTTAGCTGGTTTTTCGATCGAGTGTCCGCCAGCAATAATTGCAAGCAGGCGACACTTTTTGTTTTCGGTTTATCTTCCTGCGTAGCGCGCAAAACATCACAGGAATATTGAAACACTGTTAATTGGACAGCTAATTATCTTATTAATAGGCAAGACCGTTTGCAGTTGAATAAGAGGCCACGAAATTTTATGACGTCAATAAATCCTGCTAATCTCATGAGCTGCGCCTTATTCAGACCACGGGAATATTTCGCTACTAGGTCGACGATTGCATCGAGCGCAAAGGAAGTTGCTCGTAGGATTATCACGGGAGAAGGAATTACTTACTATATGTCATAGAAACACATCGAGCTCCTTTTTATTATCGTAATTCGCACGATTAGGCCCCTGTACACAGTCCTTGTCCGATTTCTGAGTTAAGTTCGATTACATCGTGTGCTAGGGTAAAGGAAAGAACCAGTTTTTTTAAATTTAGGATTTACATTGTTCATTTATTCATATTTGTCCCGTGGTGATAAAGTATACCGGTAATAGTTGGAATCCTCTGGCTTATGTTTCTTTATTCTTTTTATTAACTTCTGAGTTGACAAACGCTCCCTGGGGACTATCTGTTCTTCAATACATGTGCGTTAAAACATAAACGACAAGACCAAACATATCGACTGATTCTCCCCATTTCAGTGCAACGTTCGTTGCGCTTATAATTGCTTAAGAATGCAGTATTTTTTTGAGTCAGCCAGTTGTCAGGCGTTCTTGTTTACGAAGCTTGTGGTTACATTGCTTTAATGCTTATATATGAACCTTTTTCTTAAGTATTAATCAGCATTCAATAAATGAAAACCAAACAGGATTTGAAAAGCAAGTTGCGCGAATTAATTTGTTGCGTTTCTCTTGCCGTTTAGTTCTACTGATTTCTCGGCATTAAATGAGTGCTTGCAGACTTAAAGCTCATTTCCCTCTTCGGGACATTTACCACGCACTCGGCTTCCGGTGGTTAATCGGCGAACACCAATAACATGCCAAGTAGAGTACATATTCGGTTCTGAAGATGAATACGGAAATGGCGTGCAGGGCTCACCATGGCTTAAGAAAGGAGAACGCCCGTATTTTAGGCCAAGAGTCTCGATAAAGTCAGTTCGAAGACTAGGCCGTGAGTCTAAAGCGCGGACACAGTTTTGGCGGATTCGAAAGTAATCCCAGCTTTCCACGAAACAATTATTTAACACACAAATTAATGGGCACAGGATAATGTCGTCAATGCTGTCATAAATCTGGTGTCCATAGTCATGGAAAAAGAGAAGCTTTCACTTTTATTTTGCAGCGGTATCTGAGCCACCAAATACGGGGGTCTATATATTTTCATTTTCCAAAGACAGAACACACCCTAAACTAAGGGGTTGTTTATATTAGGAGGAATTACTCAACGGTTTGCTTTAGTCAGGAAGCCAAGTATAAAGGAAACGCTTTTATGAAGCCCATTTCATCGGTTTATTCAGATATTTGCCGGCGAATTAAAATCTTACCACCAATAATTAAAAAATACACGCAATTAATTTTCGAAACTCTAATCTTGATGGAACGTTGTCGTGACACGAATGTAGCGTGGTGTTTTTGCGATAAATAACATGACTGTTAGCTGTGAACTGTCAATTCCAAAGCGTGCTTCCTCAGTCACAAATTGACATATTTGCTTTCCCAATATGTGTGGTTTCAGAAAAATATTTTATCGCATAACTTATTTTTTTCACGTTCAGTAAAATAACACCACCGAATGAGAAGCTTTTCCATCATTTCTTCCTGAAGGAAAGAAGACCTAGTACCTCCGATATGATTATTGTAGATAAATACGTACTTATAAACTACTGAAAACTCTTTGCAGCTTATGAATATTACGCGGTTATATCACAATAGCTGATAGATTTCAGTTAAAATATTTATATTGATTTTCACAGCGGACATTTCGGGACTTAATCTGAAGTATTTGCGTCGTAATGTCCAGATAAACTATAAAATGCAGATTAGGACCCCTTTTTTCGAGCTCCACTATGTCAAAACACGTACAACGTAAATGAACAACATATGGTGGGCAGAACAGTGTATTAAAAATCACGATTTTGCCCTATTACATCATGAGCGCAGCATGTACCAACGACTAACTGCGATAGATCTAACAGGTTGCTGTTCAGATATACTCAAGGACAAACAAACTTTCATATGGGGCGTTATTGTAAGAAAATGATTTATCCTGAAAGTAAATCCCTCCATTTTTGCAGTAATATATTTCAGCGAGAACGAATCGTGGGCTATTTTAACTGTGCTCGAACTTACTCCTAAAAGGTTGCCCAAACGGAGCTAATGCAGACACCTGCCCAGCGAGTCGGATGTAATCCCTTTTTTGACTCCCCCCTTGTGTATTCATATTGATAGACGTCTTCTCAAAAATGTAAAATGTCCATCAAAACCTTTGTATGTTCCTATGGAGCAGATCTGTTGACCGAACACATAGGTGCCTTGCAACGCGGCTGCGAGAAGGCCAATTTCATTGGCTCAGTCATGTTACGTTAAACTCCATTTTCAGCTAAACTGACCGTTACCTGGTCTATGACAGTTAGATCGTTAGTTTCGACGATGTCCACTCCGTGATTTAGCATGCCGAAGGCAAACGCTAGACACTAGACTTGCACAGCATCTACCGCAATCTCCCTTCCCTCACTCATCTGAGCCCGGTGCCAAGACAGTGTCAAGAAAACCAAGGGCGGAATCAGTTGCGGTTGGCTACTAATGCCTGAGCCTACACCTACGCGTACCAAAACGAACCCCATGTCCAGCACTTTTTGAAGTACCTTTATCTGCCTTTTCCCCCGTGATGGTCCAGCACACGTACCACGCGGTCCGTGTAGGACTATAGCAGCCACCGGATAGAAATTAACCAGGCCATTCGAACAAGCGGAACACCCCTAAATAACCCCACAGCGAAATTTTCCTGCCGTAGAGGGATGTCCATGCTGTGCAATCTGATGCACTTATGGGGAGTTCATTTACGCCCTTAATTCCCTTGGGCGCAAGCTGAATGTCACAATTTCTTACCCCATGTCTTACAGCTCGCAAACAAAAGTACATTTCACTGGAAACCCTCCCACTTAGATTATAATTAGCTCCGGGGCCTTGTCTAGACAGCCTTCAACCTTTTCCTTATCACGCTTATCATTGGTTGTTTTTGATCTTTATTGCCCTATTATCACTCAATTAATTGCAAAGACCTGATTATATGTGTTGGACGCATGCGAGCTTCCAGTTTCTACGTCAAAACAATATAATGTTTCCTGAGTTTAAACCAACTGTGCGTAGCCTATTGCTTTCCAAACCTATATAACCAAGAGCATGTAATTCGGTTTGTCCAAAGGCAAAAAGGAAGCTGTAAACGTCATCAGCTTACTGGCTACGAGTAGACCCAGCTGGCAACACTTGTAGACAGATGCCTGTGCTAGGAGGTAGAGCTTGAATCCAGCCACAAACAAGAAGAAGGTGATGAAGAAGAGGATTGTGCAGGAGATAATCAAACACACCAAGCCCACGCGCCAGGCCGTGTGCGGAATGTTTACGAAAGTATAGTGGCCACAGGAGTTTAGCAGATCCACCGCAGTGCTAATTGGTCCCGCCGGACTGCGAACACTAGCTTCCTCTTTGAGTGGCGCAGTTGCGTAAGTGGGGTATACACATCTACGAAAAATCCCCAAATGACTGGTTATTACGTAGGGGGTAGGCGGTTTACTGCCGGGAGTCTCGGCTTGGGGACTGATCTCAAGGGAACCTTTTAGCCAGTAGGGCAGAAGACAGCCAGCGGTGCAGAGAAGGGCTGATAGCCATGTCAACATTGACCAAATAATCCAAAGGCAACGCATATTCTGACATGGGATCACAGACAGAGAGACGCAGAGGGCGCTATTGCACAAGTCTGAGGCTGTTTTGACGCGACGGGGGAATTAGATCTAGCGCGTCAATTGATCAGCCTCAGGGCAACAAATCTGACCACGTGATTGGCTGCCCATATAACCAATCAAAGGCGTAAATTAGGCTCACAGAGGCGCGTGCGTATAATGACGCGTGGAATATGTAACGGCAAACGGAACGCAGAGCCAAAAGTGGACGGCCAAACGCGCTACCTTGCTCTGTGGTAAATCTACGGGTGATGCGGAAATAAACCATTAAGGAAAGTGATATTATTAGTGTAAATTACTGCA
This sequence comes from Dibothriocephalus latus, assembly GCA_900617775.1. NCBI lineage: Eukaryota > Metazoa > Platyhelminthes > Cestoda > Diphyllobothriidea > Diphyllobothriidae > Dibothriocephalus > Dibothriocephalus latus. Next base: position 3,368 of record UYRU01045937.1, on the reverse strand, counting down.
ACCTTACTTTTCGATGGGTCCAGCCGACGTTAGGTAAACTGTACTTGTGACGATAACTATATAACTATAGTTATATTATTCTAGCTAGCGCATCTTCTTAGCGCACTAATAAATAATTCCGTATGTTGGAATAAATCCGTATATTCGGGGACCTGCATACGCAGACCCAAATAAAATATTAATAATTGGGCCGAAGTCCATTAGCGACTGCGGGATAACCGCAGCTGCACCATGCAGTAGCGGAAACTCGGCGAAGTACTCGTCTAAGTTTGTAACTAATGCCTGCGTCACCAGGATAGTAAATAATATCTTAGTTTATTCTGCGCATTGTCCAATACACACCCAGCTAGTATGAAACTGTCTGCTGGTAATTCGCTCAGGGAGAAATGTGAATTAACGCTTTACTGAAATAGTGGTAGTAATGACACCTTTTAAAACATATTACGCACTAAATGTTTGACCACCAGAAGCGTGAAACTAGAAAATTAAAACAATAATTTAACAGGAGTGGATGATAAAGATTGCAATTAGGATTGCTTACTCGGGCGTAAATTTTTGCTTTCTGGTAGTTGTCTAGAAAACGTCCTGAAATTGTCATAACCTAGCTCTTGCATTTTACAGTCCAGGAAGTAACCACTGCGTCTTCAGGTTCCAGTGTCCGTGAGCGTTTAGATAGGCAGAAGTCTATTGATATTTGTCCACTAATTAAAAACTTCCTGAGCAAAGGTAGTTTTAGTAGTTTACATCATATATTCCTAGTCCCAGCATTTGTCCTACGGAAACAGCGGTTATACGGGTTTTCGGTGGGGAAATAGGATAGACAGCGAAGGAAACTTGTAGAAGTAAGTGCAAAGTGGAAAAAAAATAGTTGAATTTGTTTCCCGCAGCTGCTGGGAGTAAGTTGTTCCGCATATAAATTGACGGTATCCGCAGCGCTTCGCATACCTCCTAACCACAATTGATATACTTTCAAGAATTTCAAGAAACCTGCATTCTAATAATTGGGTTTTTCCGCAATGCGTTAAACGGTAATATAGATAAGGAAAATCTACAAATATGAATCAACAACATTTCTAAATACAATGAAGTGAAATACATAAAAACAAGAAGAAGACGTGCTCTCTGGAACGGCAATTTTATTGTTCTGAAATTTTATTGTTCCAGAGATTTCGTCTGCTTCTACTTTACAACAAGAACCTCGGGCACGTATACTTGATTCTATTCGTGAAAAATGCATATAGCCGTTAGCAAAGTATACCTCACTTCCTATCCTAATTCCTCACCGATAAACCCCTATAACCGCGTCGTTTCCGTAGGGCAAAATACTGGGAGTAGGGGTATATGAGGTGCACTATTTAAACTACTGTTGCATTTCCTGAACAGCTTCTTAAGGCACTGCTTGTGTCAGCGCCCAAGAGAAACAAACGGAACAGAACCACAAATGTTTTGGCAACCTGTATCGTATATAAAGAATGCGTTGGAAGCAACGAAACGTATCGCTGCAGATTTTGGCATGGATGTTGCTAACTGTCCGACACCTACCATGCGTTCGCGGATCAGGCAAATAGCAGACCCACTGTATGTAGGTGAAGAGTCTGGTGTCGTTTTTTCAAACACCATTTAGCGACTGTTCTTGCCCTTATACAGGACAGACCAAGCGATGACTTAACTCACCAATAATGGAGCTCAAATTGGCAGTAGGAAAAAGGCAACCCACTGTCTCACACCACTATCTACACCCTAAGGCGAGGCCAGAAATTCACTTTCACGGGCTCGCTGATATTGAAGTGACCCAGTAATAAGACAGGGCGAAAACTTTTGGATGCATTTGGATTTGATTCCGTCTCCATCGCAGATATGTTGATATACCCCGCTTCGTTAGCGCGGCCAAGAAGCGCGGCCCATTCTCTAACCAAGGGCTCTCGTCGTGCCGACGACGTGAGCCTCCACTCAAACTATTTTGGATGCTACCTCTCCCACCCTCTCCCCTATCCCTCCTGTTTTTCTCGTATCTTAATTACAAAACACGTCCTTTCTCGCTGCCCTCTCATTTTCTCCGAAGGCGAGCTGTTTTACGAAGCCGAAAACCCCGACAAGTACAAGTGTTACCCTGCGATCGCAACTTCGTCTTCTTTAATAACTATCCATATATTACAAGAAATCGCTTCCGGACAACATAAAATCCAGTAAATCCCAGCCTCTTCCATGCGTTTTATTTCTTTAATTTCATATTAACTAAATAGTTTGATTGATTCAGTGTTCTTTCCATGGCTTTTACGTAATTTTCATGAAAAAACCCTATCGGTGGGAAGAGTTTCTCATGGGTAGTATTCTCTGTTTAAAATCCGTAAAAAGCCCACACGACACGTGTTTTATTTACGCAATCTGTGATCAATGAATCATCAACCCATGTTGTGTCAAATCTCTTTGCTGCTTTTACAGTTTTCAAGACCAGCAAAACAGAGAGAAGTCACGGCCAGAATAAAATTACCAACAACGGCAAAGACTAACATGTTCATTTTAGGCTAAGTTAGCGTTGTCAACCGGGCGTATTTAATTCCAATTTCAGCACCTATTGAGGCTCACACCCGCGACAAATTGGTAAGATGTCCAACGTACATCAGCGTTAGTGGTATCTTCTAATTTGGGCGTATGCTGGTCTGAATAAGCGTATGTCTCACATTCTGAATGTGGTAGTCTCTAATAAATGCATTAAGAGAAAAAAACCTTTTTTACTAATCTGGCACGAGATTACAATGTTTCTCCTGCTTCTTATTAATGACGTTGCTGTTATTCGTACAGTCATGTTTATCAATTTCTATTTCTTCAGGCAAGATGCGGAGCTTTGGGAAAGCACTTGGATTAACAATGCGTGATTTCCGTTACCGAGCGGCCTAGGGCGGAACGACGACGCCATCACTCGATGTTGCGTGCCCGAACCCGGCTGCTGCACGTTGGCTCAACAGTCAATTAGAATCGATCACGTATCATACTTTTGCTCACCCTTGCGACTAAACGGCCAATCAATAATGGCAACGATACGGGCCGCACGTTTCTGGAACGCTCGTCACTATTTGCCGGGCGAATGAGTGGCATATTCCAGAAGGCCCTCGGAACCAAACAATAACGGTGAGTTTGGACAAGACTGCTAATAAATAATTCATTTCTGAAGCAGGTTCTTTTTCTTTTTTACTTACTTCTCGGTTCATAGCAGCATTCACCCAAAAATGTAATGATAGCACACCAGATAATCCTTTGTTTTAATTTATACATATTTCCCGTAATCTGTAAACACTCCGTATACGAACACGTCAAACAGAATCGCGACACACTGACTTTAATTGTTTGCACCTGGCAAAAGATTTTTT
>UYRU01045910.1:0-11795 GCA_900617775.1 Dibothriocephalus latus | reverse complement strand
TCTCGCGCGCCAGTAAGTTTGGCGGCCGCCACGACCTTGAGGTCTAGATGGACTGAGGCCACGACAGGAAGGCCAGGCGTCGGGCAGGCAACGACCCACTACAGACTTTAGTCAGCGTTGGCTGTCAAGAGTCTCCAGAGATCTCAATATTTCAGTTATATTGGCATGAGCTTGACAGGTGGTCGCCCACTTGACACACCTAGCCCCCCTCCCCTCATGCGGAGTTTGTTTAAATGGGAAAGGCAATTGGATAAGTATTTGCACATTCCTACGTGAATATACACCTGGTCTGCATTGACAGTGAATGGCTGATGGTAAGGCGCTGATGAACTGCGGTCCGGTGAATTGCTTATAACCCATCTGGTGGACTCCAGTGGTGGGCTATCTTCGCTATCTGTGTTGGCCTATGTTTGTGTTCCTGGCCGACCTGGTGGTCAGGTTTATGCTTGGCTGAATGATCTCAAACAATCCCGAAATGGTTACGTATCAAGTTACCCCATAACTGTGTTATCTCTCTCTGCTATTAGGACTTGACCAGCATCGGTCTGGCAGGTAGTCGGCTGTGCGAGACCCTTAGAACCCACACGAAGTTTGTTTACATCGTGGATCAAAAAAGAGAAGCTGGACTTGAAGGAGGAGAAGAAGGATGACGAGGCGACAAAGAAAGCAATCGGTAGTCTGCCCAGTGATGTCGGCATATGGAGAAGAGGCGGAAGGAAATGAGAACAAATCCGTTGACACACTGCTTGGGTCAAAGGTGACTAAATATAAGTTAAGCAGAATTAAGAGCAACAGCACAACACTTTTTAATGAACAGAAATGTTATACTTTCCGCATGCAGCAACGTGGACAGTATACTAGGCCAGAAAGTACATTCGTGAACACTATATGTAACGGTTATATGATCTCTCTCATGACAACGAGTTTCCAAACCCTCAAACGATCTGTATTTCGAGTTGACCCAATTGGAAGAAAACTCGAGGCCTTCGGCGGGATTTGAATTCGCGCATCAGCGAAGGCCTTTACCGGCGGCCAACGCTACAAACGCCACGCCTCGCGCCATGAATTCAATCACACTTGGGTCGATATTACCCGCCCAATTTTACCGCCCATATGGAATCCACAAATACGGAACAGCAAGTTGACTGCCCAAGCAGGATTTCCTAAGTAATCATCTAGAGGCCACCAGAATGACTAATAGGCTGACTAACTTATTTGGAGGTTTGGCACATTTGCTTAATTCCAGTTGACCCAATTGTGAAAAAAACTTGAGGTGTTCGCCGGGATTGATCTCTATTTCACCACATTCCTACCTCACTGTATCATAATCGTCCAATCAATCTACCTATTTTATTTTGCTAAGCAGTTGTTGATCATAGTGGTTTTTTAACTCGGGCCATGGCGGACGCTCCCCAACTTCACGGTGCAAATTCTTAGTTTCCCATATTCTCCAAAAATTGTTGGTTATCGGCGGATGTGAAATAATCTGTACAATATACTACTTGCTTCCATTTTAAAATGTTTGCTCACAAAAACCATGGGTTTTCGAATTTGTGTTTATGCTTACCCCAGTCCTATGATAGTATTGAGGGGACCTTCTCGGCCTGATCTGCGCATGATTTTAATTTTCTCATCACCGACATGTTGATGTCGATAAGCGCCTTAATTTATCGGGCAAAACGGTGATTCGCGTTACTTAGAGCCCTATCAATTTTTCTGTTAGCCCAATCTCCACATCTCACACCCCAGTCACATGATTGTATGAAAAACGTGTAGAACTTAACAGACGGAAATTCTTAAGCGCACAGCTTTGTCATATTCCACTCTGTAGTGTTTTAACCCCCCTCTGTCAACTTTCATCATGGTTTAAGCTTCATGTGTTTTTTTTAATGGAATGTTACTTTGACTGGTGGTTGATGCATGTGATGGCTTGGTACTATAAGGCGTTAACATTTATCTTACTCTAACTGGGAATGTCCCCGCCTTACTTCATACTGGTTTTGAGTGCATTCAATGTAAATGTACGCTGGTGTGAGAATTTTCTTCAGCTCAAACGGCTACACCCAGGTTTCCTATGGTGGGCTTTTTTTATCTGATAATAATGTCCATTGGCGCATATTTCCATCATTATCTACGGGCACTCGCAGTTACATGGCAGTTTATATATGCGTTCGTTTTCCATTCGAACCAAGTGGTCGCTCTATCATAGCTGTATAAGCCTCAGCATGCCGTGTATGCTTATGATTCCGACGCGCTTAAAGACAACGGTTTTCGGGATCCTATCCAGCCATATCCTTGCAGTTATACTGACCTCTGGTTAGTGCAAATATCAAGTGAATTAATGTCAAACTCAACAATGCGATTTCATTGAGTTGATTCTAAACGTCAACACCCTAAACGTTTTCGCTCATTGAATGAAAATCATGGACAATTATGCTGAACATATTTATACCGAAGAGCTCTTGTCGAGTGAACCTTCTACATCGTTTCTTTTTTTTCCACCGGCGGTGAGAATGCTTTGGCAAATGCATAATTCGAAGTACCTCTGAGATTTGTTGGTCCTGGTAACTAAGAATTTAGAAAATACACATTACATTGTGATGTTTATTTTGTATACAAATGGTGACCCATTGCAAATAAAAAGCACAATATTAAGTATATAAATGAGAACAGCATATACTAATAAGGAGGCGCGGCGTATAAGCTAATTTCTTTCTAGTTTTGAGTTGCCCCTGATGATGGCAGCATACGCATTGCAACGGTATGTCTTTTCTACTAAAGTATTTCCTTTAAATATACCAATAGAGCCAAACTTACATCCGCAATTGTTTGGATTTTTTATTTGAAAAGTCGAATTGGCAAAAAACGTGTTCCTAGCAATTATTCGTCAGATCAAGACTGTTAAAGGGACTAAATTGGTGAGCTATATGTAATGGTAAAATGTGCCTCGGAGAAGGTGTGGTGTAATTAAGCATGCTGGTGCCCGTCGGTTGAGGAAGTTGCGTACGGCGAACTTGGAAAACGAGGGGAAGGGGTGTTTACAGGGTCGGTTTGCGTGGTTTCGGATGGTATTTGTTCGGTCTATGAATAATTATATCCACTTACCCCGAGTACAGTTAATCCACTACATTCAAATGGCGCTTTACGCCCCAGCTACTGTTCCGGCCTGCTAAAGAAGCGCTGGAAACACATGTTAGCCAAATTGTCTTTTCAAAAATATCTTGGTGTTAGATTCCCATATCTGGAACATCAATCTCTTGCATAAATATGCGAAACAGTTAGAATGCCGCTTCTCCACGCACAAAGGTTTCTTTAGCATAACAGAAGAGGACAACACCGCTAGGTTTTTTTGTATCATATGCAATTTACTCTGAGGAAATGTAGCCTAAAAGTGTCGGAATCTGAACTGTCAAATGTGTCAACTGTGAGGCTAACTTTATATCGTAAAATAAGAATTGCTTTCTAGAAGTCTGCGATGACTAAGTATTCCAACGGAAAACGTGCCAATGCTTACTGCTAACATTCCTACTATGTGTCACAAATGTTACGCCTTACTAAATTAAAACTTATAAATGGCCAACAATCACACACAATAAAATCTTACTGAAATACTTCGAGAGCGATATAGATATTAGTGAATCAAGCGGCCAAAACCAACCGCTGTTGAACCCTAAGTGAGTTATGCATTACGGTGGCAAACCATGACTGGGAATTAATCCTGAAAAAGTGCAATATCTTTAAAAATTAAATGTGCATAATGAATGAGCTCATAAGTCTGTTCCGCTTTAACAACTAGCGATCAAACCGTTGCGTAAGTATGGACTTTTAAACATTAACGATTACGTAGGATGTCATTGCTTTCATAATATCACGTAGTTATTTTCTAAATGTAACTGCTTAAATAGACAATGTTCTTCAACTTGCCTTCTTATCCATTACAAAATAATTCCGGAAGATTTTGTAATTGGTTATCCCCTACGTAGATAACTTTGGTAGCTTCTAAAAGTTGGAATTGCCACCGGCGCAGTTAGCAGATTCGCCAAGGAACATCAAAGTTGACCAACAGGAAAAACTAGACACCCCTTCCTCGTCAGTATCGCAGACACCTCATAGTTACTTACTCATAGTTAGCCGAGGGCAGTAAAGGTATGCAAGCCCTCAGGGGATCCAATACGGTGATACGTCTCGCAGTTCACCTTGTTAATACATACATACAGCCTGGTGACCGATTGAGCTCCAACGACTTAAATCAAGTATTACGGGCCTCTAGTCTATAAATGACGGACTGCCCAACCCATTGTCTCAGTTTGACTGAAGCACTTTTCCACATCGGGAGCGCACCCTGGAACGTACCTACTGAAGCCACGTCAGGATGCCAAAGTACCGAAAATAATTCCGGAAAAAAACTGTCAAGCTGTCGTCCATGTGTAGTTAAGTTCCACAGAATAGCGGCATCCCTCGTCATTCATAGAACAATTGCAGCTTGCAGAGTCCTCGACAACACCTCGTTGTCTTGCCACGTTAGATCGCGTAATTGAGTGTTTAGCCTTCAGCAATTCGCCAGCACGTTGGCTATTGTTTACGGTGGTATGCTGAGACACAGAAAATTGATTTGACGGTAGCAAAAAACAGGCAAGCTTTTCATCGTCGAAAAATAATTTTTAATATTTAACATTCAATATGTTACTACAAAATAGTCAGTAAAATATACACATCAGCGATTTTTTATCTGCATGTGTTAGCAAAGCGTACGTGTTTACTAAGAGTGCATTACTCTGCGTATGAACGGTATCTACTAAGTAAGTATTCGTCCGGGATGCGTTTTAATGCATCTGTCATGTCTCCCATTACGACGTTCTTCGTCAATCCGTTCCAGAGACCGACCACTCGCTGTGATAACAAATGCCTGCGGAGATTCAGACGGGATAAGGTTGCGCAGTTTGAGAGAAATCCCACCGAAAGGTACGCAGAGACTGTGAAACTTCCGGTGAAACTTCCCAGACAAGTAAGCTGTTCTTCGCGTCTAGTGCTGTTCCAGAGAATAGCAAGCCTCCTTTATCATTTGCGCAGCCCACTGAATCCTCCTAAAAATGTTCTGAACTCTACAGCCTGGGAGACAGTGAAAGGAACCCAATGGTGCAGAGTTGTCCAGACATAATGACATTACTAACAAACACACATGGAAGACTGAACTGATACTTTCAGGTTAAACATCTTTCCCAGCCAGGCATATCTAACAACAGGTGGTGCACAACCCGAGAAGCGAACTCGCGATCTTTGGATCAGACTCTGGCGCTTTAACAACTGCTCAATTCCCTGGTCGTCTTGCTGGATCAGATTGCGTGTTTGAGTGCTTAGCCTCGAGCACTTTGCAAACTCGTTCGCTCAGGCCAGTGCGCCCGTGTTTCCGCGTGTTCGGCAGTTCACGTCTCGAGAAGTGCCAGTTTCTCCGCGAATGGTTTCATCCGTGTTGACATATGTGTGAGCATATTAATGAGCATTTGCTGGCCGTTCGTGATTACATGTTTTATTCAATCTGTCGTGAATTTAAGAGTGCACGGCCGCACCTAGTTAATTTTAACAACTTCAGAAATTGCTTGAATCTTACTAAGGTCTGTTATTTAATGCGCCAACGTATCTGAGTCAAACATTGTCATTCCAGGCTCGATTGTCTTTGCTGAGGAGCTATCTTTCCACTTATGCGGTATATATGAAGTATTATTTCTTTTGAACATTGGCATTCTAAAAGATATAATTTGGCAGAAGAAACTGCTTGGGAAACGTGAGCAAATATTATTGATTTTTCGGTATGCTTAAAAATGCGCGCTCACCTATATACATTCCCCGCACATATGTCGACGACCTGGCGAGTCACAGTCGAAAATGTTGAATACAGTTCGTTCACTTTTACCAAAGCATATATTCAATAAAACTATTATTTTTGATACATGTGGTTATACTACTTGCAAATGTGTTTGTTCCTTTACCCAGCTACTTACTTTACGCATACCATTGTAAAAACAAACTATTTTGACAAGAATCAGATGTGATCACTATCAAAAGATTTGACTTAAACTGGCGTTTTGAAATCCGTTGCCGAACCATTAGCCAGGGGCTAGACCATGACTAGTGCAGTGTATCACTGGTGCTCGTAGTTGATGCGAATACTGCTTTTAGTTCCATACCTGCACCGTTAGTTACCGTGATGGCGTCACCATTGTCGGGTCTGAACACAATATGCACTCGGCGTTCTGGCTTATTGTCACTGAGGCTGTTGATCCCCTCATCCACGACGCGTGTCTCGTTATTTTGCCCGGCGAAATCGCAGAGCAGAATATAGCCTCGGCAGGTCATGGTGATTATGAATAGATCCCGGGACAGAGAATCATATATCAAAAAATTCGCGTCTCAAATGGTAATCATCCCTTAGGATTAAAATATATTTGTGGACTCGTGAAGGAACATTGATAAATTATGCGTACAATGGAAGTATTTTGCAAGCAAATCATTAAGTATTCAACGGAAACTAAACAGTGTAGAGTTTGGCATTGTTTATCTACCGCAAGTGCTCCACCCTAAACTGACAAAACATATAGTGTCGGCCTTCATTGTCAGTGTAACTTTCAGTTGAATGGTGCTAATGTCATGTCTTCCATGTTTACTTGACAATGACAATCTTTTTACTACACAAATGTAGGTAAAATTTCAACCTGAAATGTCACTGTGTTGTATTCTGCGCGTTTTTCCATTTCAGTCCTTCGTTTTGTGTGGTCTCTGAAACACCTAATATATAAATGCTGAATTGAGAATAGGGCCAGACGATCCGATTTTGAACATGTTGTTGACGTTTATTATCGTGTGCCTGCTGACGAACGCAGATGCTGAATCTTTTTGCGAATTACATGATAAGGGGATGTGGATTATTGAGTGTGATGCGCACAGAGTTATCTACACCTGTGTGTACGAAGAGTGCAAGCTAGGCGTAACAGATGGCAGTATGATAGCAGTAGCTTATTTCCCTTATCAGGTAAATATGTTAGTGCATGATATTTAGCTAAATTTTGAAGTTGTTCTTTTTAAAGTATGGCATATTCGGCATTTTTTTAACTGCTTGTTCAATTTTTACTTCTTTTATAGTGTTACTACTATTTCTGTATCAGCACACGACAATCAAAGTTGAATCTCCCATACAGTACGGGCGGAAGGGTTTATGGATTGTGCCGTTATGGTTAGTTTCTATGTTTGACCATTCTGCTCGTTTACTCGTTTTATTATTAGCCTTCTCAAAAGTGCATACAATATGTGAAATATTCGTAAGCTGTAAACCTCTTATTGCCTAATACATATTCAAGACATATTATAGTAATAATGCACACTATGCATTTCAAGTGAAATAATGTCCTGAATATATGTCGAGTATTGTAGGTTAACAAATTATGTGCATTTAAATGGAGGCTGACAGTTATTAGCGAATTATTGTCAAATATAGTGCGTTTTTTTCTATTAGCGTAACCCATCTCCTATTTAGCGAACTAAACGTTGACGTTTTACATCACTAAGGACAGTTCTTCCCTGCATAAGTTAGTATGTTATTTTAATGTACAATGTCCACCCTGTTACACCGATTCCCAACGGCCATCACCTTTCCAAAACTACTTTTGCACCTAATGTAAATTGCAGGATTTTTGTATTCATTATTGTACACAATTTTTCTTTTGTCGTGTTGTGCCTCAATCTGCCCCGGTAAAAAATTACTGAAAACATTGCAAAAGGTTATCTGCTTTTTTGATGTAACATTTTTGTACCACTTTTTGTAAACAATTCACTTTTCCCTGTATTGTCCATCACTTTGATCTGATAAAATTTACCGTAATAAATGAAAAGATTACCGCTTTCTTTACATCACAAGTTCTTATTCGAATGCTGTTATACTAATAAAACAGCTTATGCATTTGTACGCCGCGGGCGGGCTCTGATGCCTGTTGACGGAGGCTGTATGATGAAATGGATCCGACAAAGCAAACGGAGACCGGAAATGTCATTTCTGGCTTATTAGTCGTCATCAGCCAACTGGTATCTTGGTATTATGCCCCAAGGGGTAGCCTTTTGGCTTTTTGTTTCATTGGCCTACGATGTTCGATCCTTGAAGATGGAAGTCATGGCCAGTCGCTGTGATGCGTGTTATATGTTGCGGGTTTGGGGCCAGTCTCCGAGCCGGTAGTTTTTGTTCGTGCACACAGGTATGCAATTGTCGGCGTCCTTCTCCAACGTAAAAAAAGTCTACATTATTTTAATTTATCTTGCGGACAACTTCAGAAGTTTCAGTAGGTGGCCGTCTATATTTAGGTTGCATCACAGGGCGGCGTATTTTCGCGTGAAGACGATTGGCTATGCCTACACCAGCAAGTTTTAACAGTCGTAAAACTGCTTCGGAGACTTCTTTTCTGTAGGGAATGGTCCTCCAGACTTTCGGTTGTTTTTGTTCCATCAGCTGTCGTATATTCACAAGACCATTGCATTGTTTGATAAATGAGTTCAAGTGTCAATTATCGGGGAAGATTTCCTAAAAGTATTTATGCTCAGCACTTCCGTCAGCAGTTATGCTGCAATGTGTTGAAAATCTTTGGTAAAGATTACGAACGTAGCTGCATGCGTGGGACATGGGTTGATTACTGTTTAAATGTAGTACTTGGTTCGTGCGGGTGATGTTTCTGAATACTGAACTTTGCTCTTGTCCAATTGAACACCGGCGCGCAAGCACATCGTGTGTCCCGTTCTCTATACGCTTCTCAGTGGACAACCAGATGATGTATCTGCATCACAACGAATAAATTTCGAACCCTATCGATGGATAGCCGACTGGCCCTTGGACGTTCCTTCTATTTCTGTGACGACTTGAACTCTCACCCATCTGACTTAGCACCTAGGACCACTGACCACGAGGGCTAACTTACATCCAACTTTGTTAACAATTTTGTAATGCTCCTGTAACACAATTGTCGCTTCTTAATAAACCACATGTGGTTGCACTCTCGGCATCGAAATATTACGAAAAAATAGCAAGAATAATGCATATATTCAATTCTCAACCAGAGGGATTATGTTCGAACAATAGCATCAATAAGAGGTGTTCAGATGACATGTAGTCTGAAGGCGTCAGGTTAAAATCAAACCGAATCAATAAAAAAAATTAACGCTGAAAAATGGTAAACATGTTGCAGGACAAAAATGTAATTGATGCTACGACTGCGCTATTTCGAAAATGCACAGTTATACATATCCCCGGACGATATAATCTGTCCGAAACAAAAAAAATGAATACGTATCTTTACGGCTAATTCACCGCCACACAAACATGCACAATGGCTTACCAAGGAAGTGAAAACACATAAAGGCCCAAAAGGAAAAAATCGACGGGTCAAAATGGCAAAGGTCTGATATTTGTTCGCAAGAGTGTGCTGACCAAGCCCAACCCAACGACAGCTCGCGTTACCGACAGCTGTGCATAAGTGGTCAGCATGGGTGTCGTTATCCGTCTGCCAGCAAGCAACAGGTCCTCCATTAGTACGGTTGCTTGGTATATATCCGTTAGTGGATTTGATCTAAGAAACACAGCTTGTTCATAACATGATTGTTCTATTGTCCGAAACAGCCAATTCGTAATTGGACTGTATGGTCCAGGTGACTGAACCTCACCAGTGCTCCATTTTTCAGTCGCCGATATAAAGCCAATCCACACACGCTTGTCCATACACACATGTCATCGTTAGATAGTTCTTAAGATGATAACGCATGATCATTCCTTCACAGCTGCGCCCTACAGTAACGGCTCGCGTGCATGTTCGATCGTAATGGCTGCTTGAAAACTGAGGATGCGCGGTCCCCGTAGATTATATTATTTACTAGCCGAGTGCTCATTTCAGTACAGTTTTATTAAGGTCATGATAGGCAAACGTCTACAAACTCCTTAGTAATGATACAGTGGCTAAGAAGTGCAGATGAAGCTGAAAACTGCAAAAAATGAGGTCGTTTGTATAATTAAGTCGAAAAGCTAGTAGCCATCTTTTGGTCCTAAAAAGTACACGTACAATTTACTTCTCACTTATTACGAGTAGTAATATAACATTACAATTATAACCTCTGGAATAGCATCGTACCTATTGTAAATGCAAAATAATTTGATCCAATACGTGGAGCTCTACGAAAAAGGGCAGAATTTAAAACAAGTTCTTGGGTATTTGTTGGAAACAAGAGAATTTTGGATGTGAGTTGAAGGATTGAAATGAGAAGAAACGGTGACTCACCGGAGAAAGATACAGGTGAAGCAGTGGGGCACGGCAAGGGAAAACCAATCGTGGACACCATCAATATACTAAGTGTGGCAACGAGGAGTGTACGCTTGTCTCGCACGTTCAAACAAATGGATCCGCTATTCGTACCTGCCAGGTCCTCTGCTGTTTGAATAGTCATTATGGTGTGCGGTCGCCAGCCGGTCAAAAACAACAATGAAGAACCCGGCCTTTCGAATATTCCCAATTAACATGTCATCACTGCTGCAGCAATGAAATTAATTAATGTGCTTTTCGCAGACTTTTTGCAGTCTATTATTTACTATCTAATATTGAGTTTTCTTATATTGTAGGAAGCTGCCCCCGAAGACGAGTGCGAGGCATGCAGTTCACAATACCATGACCAATCAGTGAATGAACAATAGACTGTTGAAAACCTTCTGTGCATATTTTTTTCGAAAATCAGTTATTTTACTATAAATTATCTACATCCCACCCACACTGCGCGTTTTTACTTTCACGAAACGACCCATTGGGAGAATTGGAGGGTGAAGGGAAATGGGGCGAAGGGGGAGTAGGGTATGGCGTCACGCTGCGCAAATAAAATTTTTCAGGACGGGGCTAAACGGGTTGAAATGCCCGCCCTGAGCCCCGGCGTAGGTGGGAGTATAGCCCTGATTTCTACACACCTTTGAAAGTGGTAAACAGGGATTGTGCTGGCAGGATATGTACACTCCGAGTCGCCTAGACTTTACGTTTTGTCTAAGCCATCAACGCTTATAAAACCCTCGGTGAATCGTTTCGTAATCATCCATAATTTTGTCCTCTGTTATGGTGAAATTTTTCTTCGATCACTAACGATGACTTGCCGCATTTGATGGTGGATTCTATACAGCTTATCCGTCTCCTCTTTAAAATCAGTTACATTTATCCCACAAATTCCAATTCATTACTTTAAAGTCCATTATTCTCAGTTCGACTAATAATTCTGTCAGTTCACCGACGGTATTTTCTTCTTCATTTCACTCTTTGCCTTAAGTAATGCAATTTACAAAGCGAAGCATTCTCTCATGCATTATATATAAATACCTTCCCATTTTAAGTCGACCTCGTACTCTAGCTAAGCATATTTTAGATGTTGCTAAGACTGTGTGCACCATGCGATCGAACTAGGCATATTGTGGTCTCCCAGTATTCCGTGGACTACGATTTCGCTAACCACTCTTGGAACGAAGAAAGGCCTAGATCTGGAAAACTATCAAATCCCTCAACTGTATCACTTCATGTTGGCAAATGCTTTGTTTAAAGTATCTCGTTTCCGCCAACATGAAGAACACATATTCACACACTTGACAGAATACCGCCCTTCCCAAGAAGCGTTGTCTTGTAAATTAAAACACGCAAGTTTCCCTTCTCCTAATACACTTTGGGGGCTCATGGATTTGCCTTCTCATTTTCTGTATACTTAATAAAAGTCTGGACTGTCTCTGTTTGTGTCTCCGTTAT
>UYRU01045905.1:0-11190 GCA_900617775.1 Dibothriocephalus latus | reverse complement strand
GACTCAATTCTATGGGAAAGTGAACATGATTGACTACATATTTAACTTATAGATGTACTAGGCCGATGGTAATTTATCGAAAGCCTACCATCTGGTCGCTAACTGGTCTTCTGAATTTGCTTACGGAAAGGTCTGCAACATTTTTGCTTACTTGAAAGCGACAAGCCTCTCTAATCGCGTCCAGTCACTTATTACGTTAGGCCATTATCAATGGGCTTCCGACATATCTCTAAGCGGGTATTCGAATATGGTACCATCAGCAGCATGGGGCCATCGAAACACATTCCTTAAAGGCTGATATTACCTGCGGCCTCCAGCGAATTCACCAGCTGCTAACTGTGATTTAAAAACAGTACTTTTTATGGACGAGGAGCCTCAAAAGCTGAAAGATTGACGCTTGAGGCATGGTTATCAAACGCCAATTCTGTCAACAGGCATCTGGACCTCCCTACGGCCTACAAACTTCTGCGCCAGTACGTGAGTAAATGACAGGGCACAGTAAAGCCGAAGTCAGGAGTTGCAGAGGAGCAAGAGTACTAGCGTTCTCTACCGTGGGGACAGAACAGACAACCAACTGCCGTCACGCCAAGCAAAAATCCGCAAGCAAGGTCAGACAGCAAACGGAGAAATAATATATCAGCCCAAGCCCAACACATACAGCCGCAACTTTAAACGGCTGATCGATAAAAGTCATTAATCGCTTCAACAAAGAACAGCTCGACCAGCTGTCTGAAACGTCAGCAAATCTTTAAATTAATTCCGGTGAGCAGAAGATGGATTGTAATATATCCATATGTGCCTTTGTCCGGATAAGGACTCCATCTTTAATCGTGAGTTCGAGCCTAAGGTTTTGCAATGCCGAGGGATGGTTATAGCTGCCTGGGGACGGATAATAGGCCAGAAGTGGTCATTCTAGTCTCCCTTGCTTTTGCCGGCAAATCTATGGGCCTATATCACCAGCCGCCGAGTTGCTACTGGCGGCGTTTGAGGGTGACTTTCGTATCCGGTGGGTGGGTATTCATCCGCCAATGTCAACATTACCTATCTAAACCGTTAAAATAACGAGCCCGTGGTTCCATGGTTAAAGCGTTGGACTCTTAATCAAAAGGTCACGGATTCAAGCCTGGGGTGGAACATCAACTAGGGTTGGATATAGCTAGCTGATAACGCTTACGAATTTTAAAAGCCCCATTTCAGTCTCCCATGCCTCCAACAGAAAGGTTTCCCTGACATTGTCTCCGTTGGGTGATAAATTTGAAATGTTACAAGCCAAGGGAATTAATTGTTCCGCAAGGGGTTGTGATTTATACCGGGTAAGAAGAATATATTTTGCTTGAATCAAACTTATCCGACCTTCGCATTCAAATGTTTATAAACTTACACCTCACTACCATGGAAGGTATATCCATATGTACTTGATCCGGGACTAGGCAGCATATCATTATATACGATAAACAGCAGGGGCCTGTTGAATTTCTTGCAAATGTCGCTAAAACGTTTCATTCAAAATTTACTGCCTACTTATGTAATTTCGGTCGTACACATATGAACAAGTAACATAAACTCAAGGTGCCGTTATCATCGTTCTTTTATTTCGTCTGAATCAAACTGCTGATGCAGCATGGCTAATATAGTTTGCAAAAGTTTGAATAATCTTCGAAGCCGTTAATTAGTAAAATAATATTTAGTAGAAAGGTCTATGTGTTCAGCATGAAGTCAAGCCTATTTCATTGTTCGAGTAATGCAAGATAGGGCTAGGCTTTAAGCAGTCATGAGAACAACTGCGACTGCGCTATTTGAGATGACGCGAGTGGATTCATTTCTGACGTGGACTGGCTCTCACCAAAGAAAAGTGCCTGACACGAAAATTGACAACCTTGGGAAAATGTGAAAACAATGACTGTGTTTAAAAAACTCAACAACTTCTGAATCCGCTTTTTCCGTGAGAAATTAATCGCCAGCATTTATTCATTCGTTGATGAATGTTCACCGATTGCTAGCGAAACTCACTTTTCTGCCTTGGGTTTCATTCTCGGGCCCTGAGGGCAGCCGCATAGAGGCTAGTAAACTAGGCAGATAGTATTGCCGGCAAAGGCAATGCAGCCTGGAATAGCCATCGTCAGCCAGTCATATCCAACCCCAAGTGGTGCAC
This sequence comes from Dibothriocephalus latus, assembly GCA_900617775.1. Taxonomy (NCBI): domain Eukaryota; kingdom Metazoa; phylum Platyhelminthes; class Cestoda; order Diphyllobothriidea; family Diphyllobothriidae; genus Dibothriocephalus; species Dibothriocephalus latus. The sequence continues at coordinate 9,038 of UYRU01045905.1, read as the reverse complement.
CACACCGGGCTCGAACTCTAGACGTCTTTGCTCAGAATTCTAAAGCTCTAACCACTGAGCCACGTGTTTCTTGTCTTGCCAAGCATCTTTTACCGCAAACTGGGTAACAGGCACATGTAATTGAGGTATTTTATCTGGAAAGCATTATTTAAGTGACGCAGTTATGGTTTGGTTTACATGCAGCCCTGTCAGCTGACTGAGATTTCTATCAACCAAATTTCCTAAAACTTAGTTCTATATATTTAGTTGGATCCACGTCCCAGCTAAGCATTCTAGCACATGATAGCTTTGTAGAAACGTCCGTGACCGTTTTCAAGTCTACAGTGAATGACCAGCATGTGCCGCACTGCATAACACGCTAAAGGTCCGCCATAAATAGGCAATAATTCCGTCATAATTTAGCATAGCAGTGATTCTGATTCACCTTTTTGGATAGCCATCGCAGACGAGCTCATAGACTAAGTATGAAATAACCTCTTGATTAGACATTGGAATTCAGTAACTCATATCACAGAATGCATACCCAGTCAATATCCGCAAGTATTTGAGGTCCAGATATCTTATCTTTTTCCTCATCCCCCAAAGAAGACGAAGAAGAAGGTACCAGGATATGGACCGAGTTATAGTGGGACTGACGTTTTGGACACGCGCTTGGTCCCATCGTCAGAGTAATGTGCCGGGACCGTTTCAGCCTTGCGGCTTGTCTAGTATTATGTCCGTGCACGATGAACAAACTTTTACCTGCTTGTTCGCTGCTGACTGACCGTGAGATTGAACGCTGGTGGGCTCGTGCAACCTTTGTCCCCTTTGAGGCTGTCGTACTTGTTGACAAGTCAGTGCGCTTACTAGCCTGCCCCTCGACGACCGACTTCTAAGATCATGTTGCTGTCTACGTGAATTGATGTCAATCTCTTGGGTGTGGCGGTGAGGAAATGTGCCACGCTGGTCAAATGGTTCCTGGCCGGCTCCTCTCCTAGTTTCCTTTGACCTTAGTTATAGTCCACGCTTGAGTTTGTTTTGCCGTCCTGTTGGCCTTGTTCGAACTAACTCAAGCCACGTGTGAACTGCTTAGTAAGCGCAATGAAGGTCTAGTGCTCTGTTAATTGTGCCAGTCGAAGAAAAACTTTCCCGTAGCAGTCTAGCTAGTTTGTCATTGGCTCGGCCTATTACCCTCACTTTGTCAAAGGCGAAAATAAATTTTTCTGCTGTACATATCCAGAGACCATAAACAGCTTATCCTTGCGGTTGATTATGAACTAATGCTCATGCAACCTCGAACCAAGGCGTTTGCCCATTTCACCAACATACCTTGCATCGCAGTTTCGCCATGGCATGCTGTAGATCATGGCTGACTGTTCTGTCAATGGTAGCGTGTCTTTGGGCCAAATGAGGTGTTGTTTGATGGTGGACTCCGGCTTGTGAGTCACACCAATCCCGAATGGTTTCAGGATTATTGCAGTCGCCTGGGATAAGTTCTTCACACGAAGCATTGAGAGTCAGAACTTAAGGTCTACGCCCTTCGACAGCTCAATGCGGGGCTTCTTCAGACACTTGCGTATAAAGGACTTTCGACAACCATTGATTTTAAAGAGGGCATGGAAGTATATAGTTTTCTCATTCCAGAAGATAAATTGGTGAACATACGTATGTTCGCAAATTTATCTTCTGAAATTTTCCATGGGAATTTTCGCAAATTTTCTCATTCCACCAACTGAAATCGCTGCAGTGTGTCTTAACGCGTTGGAAGAGGGTTTCAGAGAAAACAGCCACACTCTTTCAAAAGTTATTTTAGTTCATGAACTGTGCATTGCGTTCAGGTTTTACATAAGTATAAATGGCGACCGGAAGATATTTGCATTTTTGCCACAAAAGAGGAAAATTCATTAATTAAATGCTCATTCTTTTAACGGTAAAAGGGATTTAGAATTCCGACCATACCAGCTGCAGCATGGACATTGGTTCTTGGGCGTTCACGAGAAAGTTAATCTGGTGGAAATGTTAGAACAGCACTTTTGTTGTCGTAATAAAACGCACCGTAACATTTATCGTGATTTTGACCAAAAAGTAAGTAATTCAGCTTCCGTTGAATATGATCATATATTTATCTTTTGGTCCTGGGTGTAATGGACCGTACAAACTGAAAGCCAGTCGGTTTATGGAAGCTCGGATGCAAATAAGTATTTAATAAAATACAAATAAAGTTTGGCGTTTTGTATAGAAGAGGATGAATCCCACAAAACCTGGGGGCAGAAATTCCCTAAGGTTATTGTGTGGCACTGCCTTCGTATGGAAGTAAAATTTTTTTTAAAAAAAACGAGTTTTTTGCATATATAATGCCATTTAGTTTGCATTATGGAGGATGCATTAATAAATACGGACGAAAATAACGTGACTCTATTCACAGCAACTGCTTGTGTTAATGAATTCCCTACACGACCTGGATGTAACGTTGCATACCTTTTACTAGGGTTTATCATTCTTAAAAGCGGAAAATGGTCAAACATGGGCGCTATAAAATTATTCCTGCTTTCAGTTCCTCTCAAATCCGATGAGCTAGAATGTGATATTCAGAAAACTGAAAGTATTCCTTGAAAAAAGAATCGGTAAACCCGACGGATTTATACTTATACGTACCGATTTTTTGCTTTTGCTAATGATTGAGAAGTAACCGACAGCTATCCACCATTAACGTAACATTTTAGTCTGCGAGTAAAAGTAGAATATTTTTTTAAGTTTGTGGGTTTGTTTCTGCTTATCCGTAAGTCGAAAATGGAGTAAATAATAGGTGAGCAGTTTTTGAAAATATTGTGGCATTTTTAAGACAGTTCTTTGTTACATTTTAATTTTGCAACAAACAAAGACAGTAATCAAAAACAACGAATAACACTTAAAATTAAGGTAAGTACGTTCTATTGTTCTTATTAGTATATTTTAGGGAGGTGTAGGTGGGTTACCTTTGGATTCCCTGTTTGTACATGTATGCCGTGGTATCAGAAAAATAGTATCCCAATTTATTGGCCAGACCAACTGACATGAGCTAATGAGGTGGAATATAGTTGATAAAGAGCAGACAATTAATAAAGCTCTTGGCATTTTGTAGGAGAAAAAATTGCCGCTCTTGGTAGGAGGGTCCAAAGGGGGGGGGAATATCGCAGAAGTTATAGGGACCATCATCGAAGTGCGGAAGCTGCGGCCAGATACTCCCTTGCTGATTGCAGAAAGCAGAAATATCCGCCAGAATCGTCGACAGTCCACTGGGGGTCGAACCAAGGCAGAACGTTGAGGGACAGCGTGGATTATGGCCGTAAGATTCGACTGATCCGATCGTTGACGGGGTCATCACGGAACGCAACTAATAAAGTAGGGAAGACTGCGGAGACCTTCGTGGCAGCAACCACGTCCGTATCATTCAAGAAGCATTAGGCTTGAAAATTTTATTCTGAAGAAAAATGCCGTATGTAGACAGTGCTCAGTAAAATACACGAGTCAACTACTTTTTGATTAGGTAATTTTGAGGACGTATTAATCTATTGGTGAAGTCTGTATTGACCCTCGCTGAAGAAAATTCACCGACCGCTGACCGAAGTCATTCTCAAACCCCGTCTGCAGCCCCCGAGCGGGTAATAGTCTAGGTAGACAGCATTTGAGAAGTAGAATACGACTCGATCGCTGGTACAATATGGTTATTCGCCTGACATTTCATAATCCGTCGCAAATTCATCATCAGAGACATACTCACAGAACGGTAGGGGAAACAATTTGTGTGCGCAGAGGGTTTTGCCGTAAAAATTTAAACATACAGAAAAAATCGATAAGTGCTCTGAGTATGCACATCTGGCCTTGCAGTGTTGGCATAAGATGATGTGGTGGCTTCTCAAAACGCGAATTGCCGAACATGTGGCTGCAGTGCGGCGAAATGATGCAAATTCTCCTACTTGCGGCTCATTCGACGAGACCCGACCACACATTTAAATTTGATGAGGCCGAATTTCTCGCAAGAGGTGACAATCTTGTGAGCCGAGAATTACTTGAGTCATGGTTCACGGGCCCTCATTCCATCAACAAGTGCAACGATTTGTCTAATCCATATTCTGTGCTGAGACTAAATTTGGCCAAAGCAAGTCGACGCTCGGGGAACAGATAGTCCACCACATCATCCTATGCCAACACCGTAGGGCCAGATGGTTATTGCTGACGCAAAGAATCAGCGCACACTTGATTTTTTTTCTGTATGTTTAAATTTTTACGGCAAAACTCTGTGCACACACAAACTGTTTCTGCTACTTTTCTGTGAGTATTTCCCTGATGAGGAATTCGTGACAGATTTCGAAACGTCAGGCGAATAAACATATTGTCCCAGCGGCCGATTTGTCTTCTTCTTCTCAACTACTTTCTGGGACTCGCATGTTCGCTTGTTTTGGTAGACAGCATTGCCAGCAAAAGCAAGAGAGACTGATATGGCCATTTCTGGCTCATTATCCGTCATCAGCCAGTCATACCCAACACCCAGTGGTGTTCCAACCAAGGCTATGATCCACGACCTTTTGGTCAGCAGTCTAATGCTCTAACCATTAAGCTGCGGGCTCTTTGTCTTGCTGATTTAGATCGGGAAATATTGACGTTCATTGATTAATGCTCATCGATCACTAACGGAACTCACTCGTCTCGCTATACTGTGGAGTTCCTTCTGGATGGCCGCCAGCCACCACACAGCTGCTAGAGTATATTCCCCTCAAGCTATCATCCTACATATGCATGTTCGCCGAAAAATGACGTTTTATTTACGGCTGAGCCTGCAAATATTACCCAAGCCACAACTGTATGAACAGGGGCGCCCTAGACTAATTATTAATGCAAACGCATTAAAGATATATACGATTTCGAATGATTCGATAAAATCAAACTGAAGCACCTAATGTGTTTTCTGCAGTGGACTAATAACGCCCATGACTCTTATTGATATTTAAAATTACCCCCAAGGCCTATAACCACCACGATCACTTGACCATACAAAGGACATTCATGAGGTATTGCTTAGGTAAATATAACAAAATACTATCTTTTTCTACGGATTCGATAAAAACACGACTTCCAAATTCAACATTTGCTGCAACGGACTAAGAGCATCCAAAAGCATAACGTCATCATTGATACATCCCGGTACTCTGCAATCTCCACTGCCGCTAAGGCCACAAAGTAGTTTTACAAGACACTTATTTTACTTATGAAAAACGTATATTTCTGTGGCAATTGCATCTGAGAAATCGGTGAAATCTTCAGTGCCTTAATCAAATGCATCTTTGTCAATACTAAAAATAAAGAGTATAGATCACACTTTTAGTTAAACACGTACTTTGTAAAACTTCTCTGGGACGTTGTTAAATTTAACGTTTAAAATAATACGTTTAAAATTTGCTATTTGTGCACTGTTCCCATTATCCAGCGTAGGCAAGACTTACGTTCTTCTGCGAATTGAATTTTCTTCAGTGCTAAACATTTTGCGTACGTTGCAGTACTGTTTTTAATAGCCATCCAATTGCTTTCAATACTGCCTTTATTTTTCTATTTACGCAAAAGGCATTAATTATTTATTGAATGCTATTGATCAATATATATAGCCCGTGATATAATTCGTTGAAGCTCTTTCAAGCAATGATTATTTACTGTGCCATATCGCATTAGGACGACAGATGCACCCTCGGATTAGACCAGGTACATCGCAGAATATTAGTTCTATGGGAGCTAGGCGAATATTAATATCCTCCCTTTCCCTCCTTTTTTTCGCAATGTTTGGGCTCTTTTAACGTCTCCGAGGGACTCGGAAGGTCTTATCTCTATGCAGAAGATAATTTCTTTACAGGAAGTTCGAGTATTGTTGTTTGTCTGGTGAACCGTGAATTAAGCCTGAAATGAGGACGCGCAAGATTGGCACACATAGTTGCGCCTCCAAGTAAAAAACACTACTTGAACAGATTGCGATAGTGAAGCAAACTGCAGATAATTCAAAAATAATGCATACATCTTGTTAGGCTTGCCTTCATTCGTCGGTAACTGTTATACCTCTGGCAAGGAATCGTAGTCAAGTAAATGTAAGTGGTTGTTTAAATTAAATTAACCATCCTCCTGTAGCGATTGACATAAAGGGCGCTTTCTACGTAAATTCGATTAAATGATGATCTTGAAGTGGAATGCAACGTATCTTTAAGTGACACAGGTCAACTTAAACACAATTAGCAGTCGATGGATATTTCCTACTTTGCCAGAACGGACTGCAGTTTCGGTTACCTTACGATCCAACTTATCAGCCTCTCCAGTTTTTTTTTCATTTCAGTATCTTGTGCGTGGATGTCGAGATGACTGTCTCTTGAACTGGGAATTTTTTTTTATTGAACTGCAATATATTAGGGTAAATGTTCAATGATGTCAAGCGCGTATCAGATTGTCGTGTGTTCAAATACATACAGATCGCTGAGCCCGCCTCCCCTTCCCCCAAGGTTCCAGAAACCTTATTCACTCCGTAGGCAAAAAATATCGACACAGAGACTCAAAGCTAACTAGACCAAATTTAATTACTATCTAGCTGGCACGCAGTCAATGGTTGTCGAAGCCTGCGCTAGGCCTCAAAGTCCAGGCATATCGCCTGCCTGAAAAATTAATCATATTTATGCAGTGTTTCGTGCAGGCCTGTACTAGAATGCTTCTAAACCAGCTTCAGGTTAAAAGACTTATCAGTGCCTAACAAGCACTGCTTAATCAACGGCAAAGTTAAAAATTATTGTCTTATTTTTCTGCTAGTTGAAATTTAGGGTCAGGCCTTAGAATTGCTTTGAAGGGGTTCGCTTGAGCCAGTCTGTTTTCCTTGCTCGGAAACGCCTTAAATGCTCTACGATGTGATATATTTATAACCACGTTAGGAAAAGGTCCATTCGGGTAAAAAGCATTCCACTGGCTGATAATTTCGAAGGCTAGGGAAGACCAGGATCAAAAATAATGTGACAAGGAAGAAAAAGGATTAAAAGAAAGAGTACAGTAATTAAAGAAAGAAGAATTACAGGAAGAAAATGATAAAGATGACGAAGAAGAGGAAGAAAAGATGAGGATGATGGAGGTAGACCAAAAAAAGCTAAAATAATAGATGACAGTCTGGTTTCGGGCACATTACGCTTACTTTGCATGACTGCCTACTTATTTCGTAGAAGAAGGCGTGTTTTGTTTAACTACTTTGGTAACAACTGTGACACAATGCGAAGGTATGCCACAGTCCATCCACACTATGGCAGTGAACCCCCATGAAAATCTTCACTGACACGCAGCTTCTTTCTATACGCTACGTTGTGTTTAGTTAAGTTCAGTTTTCAGTTTACTTTTCAATGTTAGGGGAGTTTTTAGTTCTAGTTTGGTTAGAATTAGATTTTTAGTTTAGTTAATTTAGTTTATTTCACCGTTGCTTGATTATTTTTTGCATAGTTTTGTTGTCAATAGCGGCATGCAGTAGCTCTTTGGCGTAAAAAATGGGGAAAAATATATATTTTATGATTTTACTTTAATCTCGAAAATTTGCAATCTTTTAATCAGTTCCGCAATGTCAGCAGTTCCGCAATGTCAGCAGTTCCGCGATTTGCGGACTTCTTGTTTCTTACTGGCTGTCTTTCTCATTTTAGTTATCGCGCGGTTTTTTGTTATCAAACACTAGGCTATTTTAAAAATTGTTCGCATTATCTTCTTAATTACCTTTTCTTCCCCCTACAACACTTCAATTGTATAACTCCTTTTATTTGCGGTTGCGCATTACAGAATGTTGGGGTTTCCACTTGCTGTGGTTAGCCCTAAACCAGACTTGTATGGAAAATAATAATCATAAGGGGACAATTGAGAAAAGGAGGGTAAATAAGAAGAAGGAGAAGAAGAAGAAGAAGAAGAAGAAGAAGAAAAAAAAAACAAAGACGGGGAAGAAGAAAGAGTAGAATAATAAATAAATGAAAATGAGGGAGAAAAAGAAGAGAGAGTGAGGAAGACGGAGTGGAAAATGTGTATAGGTATTGATAAAATGCATGCAAGTATGTAATCATAAGGTGAAGAAAAGAAGAAGGAAAAGGAGAATGGGAAGAAGCAAAGGAAGAATAAAAGTAGGACGAAGCTGCGCTAACGTCGCATGGTAGCCTAATTAGTTCGTAGAAGAGGTCATGCGTTGTTTGAATACTTCAGCGTCGGCCGTTTTTCAACATCAAGATATGACACACCCCATAGAAAGAGAACACTGGTTCCACACGGCAATCTTAACTGGCTCGTGGCTACTTTTGACAGGCTACGTTTGGTTTTGTTCAGTTTTAGTTTATTTTGAGTTAAGTTTGGCTATTTGTTTAGTTTAAGTTTAGTTAACCTTTCAGTTTATTATTCAGTTTTATTGGTTATCTTGTTTGAATTTGGTTTAGATTAGTTCTTAGTTCTGTTAATTTAGCTTAGTTTAGTTTACGTTTTCTGCTTTATTTTAGTTTAGTTTTAGTCTTAGTAGCTACTTGCGATAGCTTTTCGACTTAAAATGGAGAAAAGGCCTATTCTTCGTGGTTGTTATGTAAATCTTGAAAATTCTCAGTCTCCTATTGAGTTCCGCAGTTACAGCAGTTCCATAATTTGCGCGCGTTTATTTTTCTATTGGTTATCTTTCTCATTTTAATTATCGCGTGCTTTTTTTGTTATCAAACAGTAGCATATTTATATAGTTTTTCCCATTATTTTCTACTCTTATACGCTGTAGTTTTCAATTAGTTTTTCTTTCCCCTGCAAGCCGCCGCCTCCATAAATCCTTGTAACGCCGTTTGCTTATTAGAGAATGTTGGGATTTCTGCCTGCTATGGTAAGCCCGAAACCAGACCGTTACAGAAGAGCAATAATCATAAGGTGATTATGAAGAAGAAGAAGAAGACGACGACTTAGAATAATAATACGATAAAGAAGAGGGAGAAATAGATAAAGAGGGTACGTAGGAAGGTGAAGAAGAAGAAGAAAAAGAAGAAGAAGAAGAAGAAGAAGAAGAAGAA
>UYRU01045895.1:1790-15438 GCA_900617775.1 Dibothriocephalus latus | reverse complement strand
TGCAAATAAAGCAACGGGAGTGCTGCACGCTATCAAAAGGGCGTTTCTAGCCATCGATGCAGATCTCTTTGGCAGAGTGTACGGCGCATTTGTTTGACCACACCTAGAGTATGGCATACAGGCGTGTGCGAATCTCGAGTTACTTCAGCATGATTCTCCGGCCTGTATTCATTTAACAAGTCCAGTGATATAAAGGCATAAATCAAAGACATACATCATGAATGCTTAGAGGTTTAGTCAAAGTTGGAGGGTAATTCAGAGAGCGATAACATCTTTAAATTAAAATCAGACATAGCTTGCTGCAGCGCGAATATAAAGAAGAAGAATTCTGTGCGGTTTTCGGATATAATATGCATTGGCTGAAGTCCCAGGTAGTAATTCAATTTTGCGTACATTGTACATTCTAGGGAGTCATTTATGACGTCTCCTTAGAAATACAAATAAATATTTGAATGTCTCTTCCCCGAAAGTACGCCTGATGTAAGTTGGAGACTGTAAGGGTAGGTACAACTACACGTCGAATCCGAAATAAATCTGTAACTGCAAACGATTTTGAAACTGATACAAGGCTTTCGTTCACGTGCAAACTTTCGCAATAAAATGAAACCAAAATGGTTTTAATAAGTTTGACATGTAAACTAAACTTAAATTTATAAAAGCATCGGAAACCAAAAGGAAAAAGAGTATGCAAAGGAAAAGAGCATTTTACTAAGGAGGAATATTCGCAGGCGGCCAAGAAGAAGCTTATTCGAAAGCCTAGTCATGTCGAAAGTATTCAAGTATTTAATCTTCGTATAAAATTTCTGCCCGTTTATTTCTTTCCAGGGTTAACTTTATTTCAAAAATTTGACAAAATTCCACAAGCTAGGACTGTACGAGTATTTTCAGAGAAGAGGTAAACTTTCTGAGGCCTGAGCGATTCGGTCGCATTTACCAGTGAAAAGATTATCCCCTGCTTAATTTTCTTTTAAGGATTTTTGTTACCGTTGATTTGTCGAGAAAATATCATTAGGTTTGAAAATCATTTACAAAGTGGACATGACATTAATAATAAATGAAAGAGCTTTTTTCTCTTAGAGGCTTCAGCTGACTGTCATTAGTTAAAAAACTAACCCTAATTTTTCTAAAGACAAGAAGAATTCCCGGGAAGCAACCTAACTCATATGGTTACAACCATTGAGTCTTGATTAAAACAGGATATACCCTTTGATTGAGGGGTAAAATTATTCTTTGAATTTTCATCAAAAGAGCCTCGTCAGAATAGAGCCTGCCAAAAAACAATAGCTCTTAAACGCTATAGTTAAAGTTTTACCTGATTTTGAATATATCAGCATACATGTTTTACGATTTAAGGCCCTTTTCTAAGTTAGAGTATTGCCTCAGCACCCAATCAGGCATTGGCTCAGCTCACGGACGGAAGTCTTACTGAACCGCTGCCCTGTGGTTGCCTATATATGCAGTGATGAAGACGTAGAACACATCTGCAAATCCTACTATTTTTAGGCCTTCTTTGTAGCTACAGTAGTCGCCGAAAATCACGCAACATGTCGACATATGCGAAAGATTGATACAATTTCGCTAATCGGTATTGACTCAGGTTGTGGTACTGATTATCATGTATTCTATTTCGAAGTCGTTATAGTCATGATAGGATGTGTGCTTTTTAACAAGCTTCGTTTTGACTACTAGCAAAACGTATCTATTGTAAGAACGGGCTACTTAAGTAGTATGCCTTTTTATTGTGACTGCCTTTTTAAATTCAAACATATTTTATGGAAAACATGAACGAAAAAATTATTTCTTGTACTTGTTTAGTGGAAAATTACGCCTTCATTAAATTCTACACTCAAAGAAAGAGAAACCTTCGGTTTTAAAAAAGTTTCCAAATTGCCGAATAATATTCTAACCTAGTGACTGCGAGATTGGAGTTCAAGGTTTAAAAACTACGCACCGTATACATCCTGTTTAATGAAAAGTACGTTTTCACCTACAGTTTGAGGAAGAAGTCGCCTACTTCTCATTTACTGTTGCAATAGGTGTGAAACATGCTTTACACAGAATAGGTAGCATTACTAAATTGGCGTATACAACGTAGTATAGATGAACACATCACAATCGCGAAAAAGCTCATAAGTCGATATTTTAAAAAGGAAAGATACCCTTTTTTATGTTTAAAAGGTAAAAAAGCGTAATTTGCTATCTAACAAGTACAAGAAATAATTTTTTCGTGCATGTTTTCCAAACAATATATTTGAATTTATAAAGGCAGTCAAAATGAATTATAATAAGGGCATACTACTTAAGTAGCCAGTTTTTACAATAGATACGTTTTGCTAGGGGTCAGAACGAAGCTTGTTAAAATGCCCTCATCCTAATACGACTGAAATCACTTCAGAATACACTACATGATAATCAGTATCGTAACTTGAGCCAATGCCGATTAGCGAAAGCGTATAAATTTTTCGCATTTGTCGACATGTTGCGTGATGTTCGGCGACTACTGTACATTGAATACAAGCTAGCTCACCTAAAATGACTCTATGACAGCGAATTACTGCACTCCGTGAAGCAACAGTCACTGAGGCCCTACGTCTTGGTACGCAAACGGGAACAGTTGTCCGTTAACTCATAAGGCTTAAATGCGTTTAGTTCTAGCCCTGCACCCCCCCACCCATATGTAAGTGTTCCCTTTCGCTTTTCCCATCGGGATTGCTAAGAGCCGATTGGCGTTAGCGCATAGCAATTTTATTACGGCAGAAAATAGTTCAGGCAGAACAGTTTTTCTCATAAAGGTTATGTCACGTAAAGGATATTAGGACGGTTCCTTTTATGGGAAGAAACTGGCAGCGTTTTTAAAACCTAATATTATGCGAACTCGCGAATATACACGCACTTCAGCTTCAGATGGTGAGCAATTTGGGGCGCAGTGGACAGCCACTTTTTATGAAAGAAAGCAGACAAGTTGCATTCCTTGTTTTAATCGAGATAAAAGCATCTCAAATGAAATTTCTCTTCAAGTGATTTTGCCAACTAAAGCAAAAATTGAGAAATTCGCTTAAACGTTACCTTTAATAACACGAAAGGTATGCCTTATGTTCATCAGAGCATTTTAAGTCTCTGGATTATCAAATGAGCTTTGGCGATTTAAAAAAACACAAATAATGCCGTATAAACTGGAAGACGGGCGTCCCAAGAAATGAAATTTCAGCGAAAGACGTTCTTTGAGAAAATAAGGAAAATTTACTGAATAAGTTTTCCTAATTATCCCAAAGCCTGCCTTTCCTTTATTTTATTTGATGTTACAAATGTAACATACTGTTTGAAAGGATAGTTGCTGTTCTGCAAGACTGCTTTCGTCGAGTTCCCCTCGATTTTCATATTTTATTGCGAAAGTGAATGGTCAGACTGAAAGCAGCGAGGGTGCTATAGCAGCTCGTTGCATTTGTATCGTAAACCTACGAGATTCTGTACCCGAAATAGCAGTTAAATAACTGTACGCAAAAGTTGCAATGTGCGCAGTCGAAATCAAAGATTTCCCTTGCTCCCAGCAAGGGAGTGCCTGTTATGAGAAAAGTGTGAATGAACTTCGAAAGAAAATCCTTCTTGCAACAAATTAGAAGCAGGCGAATTAGATCGATGGGAAAATTCTGACATTTTGGAGCCTGTGTCACATTATTCGTTTTTGCAAAACAAACATCGGCGAGGCACAAAGCTACCCAGGGGTAAATAACAAAATTATATGGCATAGTCGCTGGCGATGAACACTCTGCAGACAAAAAGCTGAGTGGCCGTAATCAACCAGCCACAAAACCCTCGATCTAGGTGGAACCATCATCCTCGAAAAGTCATTATTTGTTATAGGATTATCAGGGTATAATTCGTTGCGTAAAGAAAGACGGCAGAGACACATATCACGACAGGACAACTGTCCCACTCAAAATTAAATTATCCAGAAGAAACTGCCCCATTGTCCAGAGCACAGTCTGGCCAACCCATTAAAATATTATTCAGGAGTGCAACTGCGATATTTGGGCGTAGCCGTCCTACACACTTCACATTGCTCCACCAGAATTTAACACTTTTTGATTGCTTTCAGGCAAAGATTTGGCTTTAAATTTGATAGTTTTTAAAACTCAAGAACTGTGTTTGAGGGGAAAATTTAGAAGGGTGCTAAAGGGGAACCGATATAGAAGAAGGGAGACCGAAATGACCGCTTCTGGCTTGTTAGTCATCTTTAACCAGTCAGACCCAATCCCGGATTTGCATACTCCGAGATTCGAATCCGGGACCTCTTGGTCATTGAGTGCAACACCCTATCGTTGCACCATAGGCCCACTGATTTTGCCCGTGGCAATCGGGAATATGATGAATTGTAGAATGCTCATCGATCTGGTAGGGGAACATGCTCGTCGCACTTTGCCCTACAGTTCAGTGGATACTTAGCCAGAAATGGCCATTTCTATCTCCCTGCCGGTTCCACTTAATCCTATATTACACTTCGCTTTGCGGCTGCATGCGAGGGCTCTAGACAAAGCTCCAGGGCACAGTGAGACAAGCATGTTCCGTACAAAGCAAGTTTTAAAATACTATGTAACACATGCTGATTGCGTCTTTGTCGTCTTTATAACAAGAACCTGCGCCTCGCATATTCGCTTCCAGTCTACTTTCTGTTACTTCGCAATTGAGAAACGGGATGGTGAGAAAACTGACGGTCTTTACATAATCTCACCATTTATTTGGCCACTCTTGGATCTATTTGCAATTATGGAACAGAACCAAAGCGTAATCGACTGCAGCGAAATGCGGACGAATTTAAATAGATTTTTTAATTTTTATCTGAAAGGCTATTTTTTCCGAGAACATCTAAAACCCGGTCAAAGTTCCCACTTTTACTTTGTCGTTTCCTAGGGAAAAGGTACGCGACGCAGATATTCGTCAGCTGAGTATCTGATGAAAGTGATTTTAAAGGGTATAATTATTGCAAATATTTAAAATTAAAATGAGGGGTTTACGTGTAGCACATGTATTACATGTAATACATGTATTATGGCATATATTATCTGCGTTTCTTATTTTCCGCGTTTTGGCTAGTTTACAATTGGGACCCACACGACCAGACACATGGAATCAAATAAATAAGAGTCAGTTTTTTCCATAAGTCTCCTTATGTCACATCAAAGTTTGAAGGTTTTGGTAAAAATATGTTGAAGAATCAACATTAATATAAAACAGTTTGAAAGCATAGGAAATCGTAAATTATTCACCTGATTTTTAAAGATGATTGTAAAAATATTTGAGGGAAGCAAAGTCTTTTATTCATCAACTCAAAGCCTCCCATTAAAGATTTCATCTAACACTTCTATTTACACCCTTTGGATACATCTACACTGATTATTCAGGTTTTCAGTATTTGCTGATTTTTTTCAAGAATTAGTATTTCTAACTAAAGTAGTAGGGCTTCTTGGACTGGTTCTGGATCGTTTGTAAATTCAGGCACTTTTCAGGTTACGTCATCTATTGCAATGAAAAAAACATTTTGTAGCAAACAACTCAGTTTCGAAGCCGGACTGCAGACGAACGTTCAGGGGGAGCAGAGTCAAATGACACTGTACTTTAATCGACGTAGTTCTCCTGATCCTGGCGTTTTTGCGTAACCTTTTGTGGAGCGTTACAGTCAGAATTCCGACACAACTAGGAATTGGCACATTCCTAGGGCTCAGGGCGAAAAAAACGAACCAATTCGTAGGTACGAAAGTGAACTACAGAGCGCTATCTGTTTTTACGATCTCGCAATCAAATGCATAGAGGGAAAGCAGGCGGGGAGATTAGATACAACCCACCCGACCGCAAAAATGTCTAAAGTACGCTTTTGTCGCACGTGCTACGTTCAGTGCGCTTGCACCCAAGCTTCGGGCTAGGAAGACTTTCCATTACAAAATGGAAATCCATACTATCATTGCCAGCTTAGATGTTTGCCGACTTGAGACAGCTTTGCGGGAAAATGGTCAACTAGGCGTTCAGTAGTCTCAACAGACACCAGAATCTTAATAAGCTTGAATTAAATTGCTACGGAGACTCTGCAAACAGGTCAATCGAGAACCATAACTTATAACAGAGAATAGTCTCAAATTCATATCTTTTAAGAAAGCTCAAGATGACCGTAGAGTTTTCATAAGGCAGAACAACAAGTACTTTTTTATTTATTTCGGAGGTATGCAGAAATGCATTTTGCGAGCATACGTAGGTTTTCGACAAATTCTCATCGGGTCATTACATTTATGTAGGAAGTGGGCAAAGGGTACAACGTGAACCTGCGGGCAAGTTCCTTTATTATTGCGGGCAAATTAGTCATGAGAAATGGGGGAGAGGGTTGGGGATTGATAATATGTGGCTGTTTACGCTGAACCCCTTTCCCTGTTCAGCTAAAACAAACTCTCACTGCCCAGTTGCATATTATCAACCCCCAACCCCCTTTGCCCATTTCCTATGACTAATTTGCCTGTTATTATGAAAGCAATTGCCCGCATGTATACCTTGCACCTGAGAAGAAGACGGCTCGACCGCTGAGACAATACTTATATTCGCCTGACGTTTCGATATCGATTGTGGATTCATCATCAGAGGCATAGTCAGAGGGCAACAGCAGATACCTTGTACCGTTTACCACTTCCTATGTAAATGTGTTTGAGATACGTAGATTCCGTGACTTTTTGTTGCAGGAAAGGTGTAACCTTCTACCACATACCTGCCCCCGAAGCACATTTCAGTTCATGAAAAAAATAGGAGAGAAGAACGATAGAAAAGTCAACGTTTAGGGCAAATATGATTATCAGGTGACTAAAGTAGGAAATGTTGGCCTGGCAAACCGATATTCTCACATTCCTCTAACTTTCGAACCATGGTCTTACCCGTTTTTGCTTAAATTCTTTCCTCTTGCCTGCATGTTAGTCAAAATTATTAAAGCAGCTTTCCATTAGCAAAATGATTTATATGGTGCTTATCACGCAGCAGAATCTCAAGGAAATATTTGGTCATGACCAAATCCCACCCTGTTATCTAATCACGTGGGAATCAGCAATATATAGAAAATGAATAATTCATTTGAACCAATTGTGTAAAATTCGTGACCTCGGTGCGATTCAAACACAAACAGCAGGGAAGGTTTTTGTACAGCCAACCGTCTACCATTGAGCTACGAAGGCACGATGAACCCTTAGAAAAAATTAATACTTTATATGTTTTTATTTGCATGTTGATTTTCTATGCCCATTTGTATTCGAATATATCCTATAGTAAAAATGCATAAAATTAATCCTTCCTCTAGTTTTTTGATAGCAACGTACGTCCTCTTCAAATATTATACTTGAAGAAGTGGTGTGGTTCGATTAGCAAAATTTTTTATATTGTGAGCATGGTTAAGGTGGTGAAATGTTAGTGTATGTAGCATGATGCGTCTCCGCTTGTGAGTGCATGACATGGCTCGTGTCGATTGCAAAGTATTATAAGCCGTGGATGATATCTTTTAAATAGTACATAAGTGGATGACTTTCACATCGGGTACGGCATACAACAGCCCTTTTGGAAAGCCCAAGTAGAAGCGGAATAGCCGCTTGGTTTCAAAATTATATAAAAATTAAAAACGACGTTCTTGCCAAAAGTTTATCTTCCATTAACGGCAAACCTTGTAGGCGTCATAAGGTTTCTCAAAATGTAGAGAATATAAAATAATTAGGTTTGCTTATTGTAAAATATAATTGGTTTGACTAAAAGGTTAAAACAAAGTTAAAAGTGCATAGTTATTGGTAGTCATTGGTATTCATCTGCCTACTTATTGTGAAAACGTAGGACAAATTTGCGGTAAATATTCATTTCCGGTGGTTTCGGCGGGTGTCCACGACAGCATGCTATTGTGCAATCGTGTTCATTTACCACAGCAAATGTTTCCAGCAACTGCTGCAGAGACAGCGTTATCTTCAGGTAGCTAATCCAAAGATGGTGTATGCCTAAAGTAACTAAATGTCATCTAGACCAAATGCACCGGCACATCTTTCGTGATGTGATTGGCCACAGCAACTCCTGATTTCTAAGCTTAACGTTGAAGATATTCGTTTTTATATTTTTCTGCCGTACATAAAGACAGAACACTAGCATAGATAAAGAGTAAAAGCGGAGATACAACGTTTCTTCAATCATAAACTTGTATCCGTGGCCTATTGTGTATCACACTGTCCCATTGACAGAATGCGCATCACCATTATTCCCGTAGTACACACTAACCCACTGACAGTTCTTCCAATTAGGCACATAAAAATAGTCGTTTTTTACTGTGTAGATTGGGTCGGCCACGGAAAAGTAGCTCCGTGAAAATCTGTCATACTACCGTGACCGCACTAGTTTGCTATTAGTCTGCGTAAAAATAAATGCAAACGCCCAGTCTCTGTAATCCACTTTAATCGAACGCACCTTATAGATTACTAGTCAATAGTTTAGAAAATAGTCCAGCAAATATAAATATTTATTTTTAAACGTCATGAAAATATGGTTTTTAAAACTTCGGTGCGAGTTTTGCAAGAATACCAGGTATGTTGTGTTTTGTTGGCAGAAAAAGAAAATGTCGTGGCAGCCGTCTAAAGGAAGGTTAATGAGGCCGAGTAAACATGTGCAACCTCATGCTTCCAGCCACTGAGATGGTAAAAAGCCCATATTCAGACAACGGAGCACCAGATCACTATATTCAGCCAGGTATTAGGAACCTGGAGTACGCATCCAATGGTGGCCTGTCCAAAAGTGTGCCTCAATCCAATCCCCAAATGAGAACACAGCAGCAAGAGCGAAAGAAGAAATATATACTGACATTCTCTAACAGCGTTTTTAAGAGGAAAAGGAAACCTATGAAACTGTGAATGTGCAGACAGCAGTTAACCCAATCAGATGTTGTTCTTGAGGGGTTAACACAGTAGGTGAACTAACTCATGCAAAGTCATGGTCAGAATTTGGTTTGCTAGTTTAGTCTAGATTTTCTCGTTAATTTGATCTGACGAATCAATTTGAGTCTGAGAAGGCCCTTTAGTAAAGAAAACTGCCTGGTTAGTTCAGTTTACTGAAGTCAGGCAAGCATAGTTTTAGCGAATTCGGGAGGGCTGCCTGATATCGAACACATTTCTATGCTATTTAGTATGACACAAACGAACCTTATATCTTCATTCATTGTGCTATGGGTATGACCAATATAAGCGAAACACCGGGACCGCAACATAAAATCGTATGTTGACGAAAATCAAATGAAAGCAAACGTGAAGCATCACATTGTTTTTGGCATAAAAAGAGTTCCAGCAACTATTTTTTAACAATGCTTAATGTTCTATTTCACAAAAGCCAGTTGAAATGTCTGCCGATATTTTATTTTTCGGCATCGAAGATCGTAGGCAGTAAAAATTAAGATGAAAAACAATCTTATTGAATCTAAAGCAAATGAAAAATTATTTTTTCTACAACGAAAACACCCCTGATAGGTAAGTTAGAAGCGAAACAGACGGAAGATAACAGTTTTTGTAAAATCAAAGTATATAATTCGCCACTTTTTTACAATCTTCTCATTGGGTTTAGGAATAATCAAATATGGTGAAAAACGCTTCAACATAAAGAGAAAGATGAGGTCTCTCATTTGCGTTTAAAGTATTTTTGTTTATTTTCAGGTCAATTATAAAACTGGCCAACATGATCTCTTTTCACTTTGACGTTCCCTTAGCAAAAACTAACTCGCACAGATAAACATCAGCTGAAAATCTAAAAAACGTGCTTTTAAAAGAGTTATCCTACTATGTGAGATTTTTACTTAATCTCAAACAGAATATTACCAGACTTCTATTGTGAAATTTCACACTGCTCGATAATATGTTTTGGTGTTTTGCATAGATTGGAACTATGGTTCACTTGGCTTTCTCAATCTGACTTAATATCAAAGGAGGTGCGTTTTAGTAAATGTTTTCAAGGAGTATCTTATTTTAATGCTTCTGCTATATCCGTCGAAATGCATCTACTTTTATGGAATGAAGCTAGAAAACATGAAAACCATGAAAATTTTGCCGATATTTAAAGGATGATCTGAAACGTTTTGTAATCCATTACCTGAAATATATATAGAGACATTGGACAAATGGAAAGCCCTTTTAATATAAACAAAATTGTATGCTACCGATTTCAGCTGACGAATTTATTTACACTTATTTTCCAAACCTGTGGTAAATTTTTGCATTTACGGGACTTTTAGTTTCCTTAAACTATTTATGTTTTCAAACAAACAGTTCTTTTCGTATTTTTTTACGTTACAGATTTGTTTAAGGTTGTTTAATATTGTTCAAAAATCTTCGTATTTGCGTTAATGCCGGTTGCAAGTGCTAGCCAATCTTTTGCAAATTTTCGCCTTTTTCATTAGTTTCAGTCCACTCTGTATCTCGAATGACATTCTGACTCATTTAATCAGCTGGGTAAAATTCTAATCGTGTGGCAGCTGACGTGACATCAAGACGCCCACGACGCGTAGGCGGATTGATAGCGCGACGTGGGCGGGAATATTCGGGGCGGCATGCGCATGAATGTGTTAAGATTGCTCCCCCTAACACCCACGACCTCCAGATGTACCGAAAAGCGTACAATAACCTTCTGTCATATTAAACATTATTTTCAAACCTGCCGAAGCTCCCTTTAACTCCCGCTCTCTCTCTCTCTCATCTTAAAGAGGATCTGCATTAGGTGAAGTTAATCAAATGGAAATATAAATTACAACAGCGTGATTGATCTCGTGAAAGGAGGACATTCAGGACGCTGTCGAGTGGTCTTAAGACTGGGGTCTTTGACACTTTGGCCACAATTTTCAGCTAAAACATTAATGTGTTAAAATTTTAATAATAATTTGACAGAATCTCAATCTTTCACAACATTATGCCCTAATTGCCGCCAAAGCACACGAAACGAACGGATTTAACCTTGAGCTAGGGCTTACCAGATTAAATTATATTAACTATATTATTAATTGTCTTTATAGGCTTGAGGTGGCCTAGAATACTGTTCACTTTTATTTAGCCTCCTGTGCACTGCTTAGCGGCAAAAAATCGAATCATTCCGGTGTTACGTTTTTTATCGCAATGCCGAAAGGTGACTAATGAAGAACGTTGTGGAACCACACCCTTTGATCTTCCTTGCTTCATAAATTACAAGAATGGGCTATTTTACTCCTTCAGACTTTCTACTGTCGCGTTTTTTCCCGCCTCTTACTGGGAAGCATCTTGACCACCCACGACGCAACAGGCAGCACGAAACCTTTTCCATTTCTTCCTCTAGCACGCACAGTTTATTAGCGTCAGTCCTCCTCTGCAAAGGCAGTCTGCAGCCTGGAATATGCTACGAGGGAATATTGAATTTCGTCTGAATTATATTTTTTGGTCATTTCGCCGACGATATTCCTACAGCCTCACGTGGCAATCTCGACGGGGCACATGGTTCATTCGTATTCCATGTTGAAACGGTATGCGCCTCGCCAGTTTATTATTTATGACCAGCCTGCATTAGACACATTTTGGTAACACTTTAGTTTCAATACGCCTGTGCGGTGACCGAGTCCGCGCGTAAGTAGAGGCCTCTCGAAGGGCAAATGTCCTCCATCGTCGGGCTAACCGGAGTGTATTGAACCCAAATACACTGCCGATACAAGCGAAAATTTGAGCACCAGGAAGTAAATGGAAGGAATTGGACGCGATCGTTGGGACGATAACTTTATTCGCCTGACGTTCGTGCGACTGCCTCTCATGATGGGGTTCGAGAGAGAATAGAAAACTTTAGGTAAATAGCATTCGCGTCCCAAAGATCGCGTCTACTTCTGAACTCACAATTATAATTTGGTTAAGAAGCAGTGTGGTTCACTTTCTGCATAAAGAACGAACTTCGCAATTTTTGCGTCCCGAAGGCAGCAACTATGCCCTCAATAGTGATTGGGTTCGGGATCGTAAGCCTGTGTGGATGACCTCATTTTGAGAGGAATTTTATCACCTGCAATCTGCGATCACTCAGACAGTAAAATTCAGAGCAAAAAGTGCGCAACTGTGCATTCATGCGCCTTCTCTGGCACAGAACCTCAATTTTATGAAAAGGAGTGGTGAATGTAAATTTACTTTTTGATTGGGCCATCTGCAGCTGTTCTGAAGTGTAGTTTTTTCTGCTGAAAAAGCAGAATTTGCAAAACAAAAAAACTAGTAGTGGGTAATAGTTCACCGATCTTTTTCAGGATCTACCCATCCTGGTTGATGCCTTTATGAATCTTGGTACCCCGAATACATATATTGCAAGGCAAATGGTAAGGTTATTTATTAACTTTTAGTAATATATTTTTAATGTTATGCATTAACGACAAATATAAAGGGAGTTCCACGAAGGCTTTTCTGGCTTATTTGCCATCGTTGGGTATCTCCACCTGATAATTACCCACTACTATATATATATATATATATATATATTCCCGATCACAAACCGACAAGACAGCGGACTGGTGGCTCAATGGTTAGGGCATTCGCCTCTGGCCGGAGAGACGCGAGTTCGAAACTCGAGCGTGGCGGCAATTTCCGTTGCTACACTGGAGTTGGGTATCTCCACCTGACGACGGCAGAAAAGGCCTTCGTGGAAGTCCCTCTGTCTTTGTACGCAATACATAACTCACAAAAAAACTCTATGCATTTCAGTTCAGTTCAATTTTATTCAGGGAAATATACGAAAACGCCTTTGGGCTCCCTGGTGGTGATAGATTTGCTAGGAAATGCATCGATTCAGCTTAAAAAATTCAAACGATAGGTCGTTTATATAATCACAGTCGAAAAGCAAACACAAACTTGTTAGTTGGAAACAGTATCAATACACAACTACTTACTTATGATGAGTAGTCTCACTAAAGGTATAATTAATAGTTCGGGAATACCACCTAGGCTTATTGACAATGCCACATGACACGACCACTAGATAGAACAAGTAAAAAGAGCAGACGATGGAATAATTAATTGGGCCTGTCCCGTCAACCAGAGAAATTTGACTGACATTTAAGGGGTTTTAAGGAGAAAAACCTGTCGTTCAATAGAGGAAAATGTACATGAGATAGGACCATCCTGCTGAGGGAGATGTGTGAGGCAAAACAGGAGGAGAACATCACGATAATCATCAATATACTAAGGGTCACAACGATGAGGAGACGGTTGGGGTCACGAGGCCATCACTAATGTGGCAGAGATGCGACCATGATACGTCCCTTGTTGATAACCGAGCCTGCCGACAAAGTGACGAACACAGGAGAACCCGCCACGACCGCCAACAGTCTATTGCGGGTCGGCATAAGGGAGATGGATGCATAGGTGAAGATTTTGACGCAGCACAGACTTCCATAAGCAAATTCTACTCACAGAAACAAGTAATACTATGTATTTTGTTTTATAATAAACATATTATATTATAATATCCGTAAACGGGCACTCACACGGATATACTCAGTAATCAGACAAGACTCTTTCCATGTTGTAATTTGTTGCATTTCTCTGAAGCAAGCTCAAAGTACGCAGCGCGATCTTCAAACCCAAGTGAAAATTATTTTTGTAATTCCATATTCTAGTCT
>UYRU01045887.1:0-10817 GCA_900617775.1 Dibothriocephalus latus | reverse complement strand
ATGATGAATCCGCGACGGATCTCGAAACGTCAGGCGAATAAACGTATTGTCCAAGCGATCGAATCGTCGTCTTTTTTCTTCTTCTTTTTCTTTTTTTTTTTTCTTCTTCTTCTCAATCTCATCATAATCTACAAGTCTGCATACGACTGACTGCGATGGCTCAAGGTTGGGATCCAAGGCAAAACGGAACGTGCAAGTCCTGTAATAAGATCGGTGAGCGCCCTACCTCTCATCGTACCCGAGATCGCAACCGACAAAAATACAACGAGTCTGTGGTGCACTCAATGACCAAAGGTCCCGGGTTCAAATGTCGGGGTTCGCCATCCCTGGAATTGGATGTGACTGGCTGGCCATATCAGCCTGGCTTGCTTGTGTCGAATCCACTCCAACATTTCTGTAATCGCTAAGCGACAACCTGCAAGCAACTTCTCAGTGACAAAATTCCGGGGTTCGAATCTCGGGTGAATCACACTTGGGATCGGGTATGACCAACTGATGACGGTTGACAAGCCAGAAATGGCTATTCTGATCTCCGTCGCATTTTGTCTGTTAATATCAGGCTAGGTAGATTTTAATTTTCGTCGGCACATTCCATCACGACCGAAAGTGAGACGA
This sequence comes from Dibothriocephalus latus, assembly GCA_900617775.1. Lineage (NCBI taxonomy): Eukaryota > Metazoa > Platyhelminthes > Cestoda > Diphyllobothriidea > Diphyllobothriidae > Dibothriocephalus > Dibothriocephalus latus. Next base: position 10,202 of record UYRU01045887.1, on the reverse strand, counting down.
AATAAATGTCAAAAGGTATAACTATTTCATTGGTATTGTCTTCATCATCCCGGGGAGGAAGAAGGGGCAATTCCTAAGAAAAAGTTGTATTTAAACGGACGTTTCGAAAACATTATCATTTTCATCGTCAGGACGTAGTGTCTTTACTTTTGCTGGCGTCGAGTGAGTGTGTCTGACTGCTAGACGTCTGTTATAACTGTGCCTGATGCACGAGCTTCGATAAATTGTACGGATAGATTGCTGGTGACTGTTTGAATACTTCTCGCCCCCGCGGGCGCCTCATTGAGATGTGTTACGTCGTTTGTGTGCCTCATGGGCGTTGCCACCTTCGGTCGCGGGTGCCGTGGTCCACAGCATACCCTGCCAAAACTGCGATGCAAGGTATGTTGGTGAAACCGGCAAACGCCTTGGCACAAAGTTGCATGAAAATCAGCTCGCAATCAGTCGCAAGTCTATGACCACGTACAGCAGAATAATCAAACGTTCACCTCAGAGAAAACAAAGGCAGTAGGCCGAGCCGATGCCAAGATGGCTGCTAGAACGTTGGTGCTCTACTGGCGTACTTAACAGAGCCATAGACTTTCGTCCCGCCTACCAAGCGTTACGCGCAAGGCTAACGCTCAAAAGGCACACAAACGACGTGACACATCTCAAGGAGGCGCCCGCGAGGGCGAGGAGTATTCAAACAGCTACCAGCATTCCATCGGTACAATCGATCAACGCTCGTGCATCAGGCACAATTATAACAGGATTCAAGTGGTCAGACACACACACTCGACTCCAGCAAGAGGATAGACACTACGCTCTGACGATGAAAGCGAGAATGTTTTTGAAACGTCAGCTTAAATAAAACTTGGTCTCAGGAATTGCCCCTTGCTCTTCTTCCTCTCCCGGGCATGATGAAAACAATACTATATCTGGACCTCGAATATTTGCGTAAGTCATTTCGTTAGTGTTTGTGGTTTTGCGCTAAATTTAAGAAGAATTTATGGTAAGGGAGTTTATTCGGATTCATTTAATATTTAATCTAGTAAATAAACCGAAGGGTGCAATCATTACACATTTTCAAGAGCATAATGAATCCCAACTATCTTAAATGTAGGTTTTCGTTGATTCTTGATACGCCTGGAGGTGTTTACGAAAACGCCTCTACCAAACCGAACATCGTACAAAAAGTGTCCAATCTGTTAGGCTGAATGCATAATGGGAGACTGCCGCCAGTTACTTTGACTAGCATGCCCAAGATGTCATTACAGTGTGATCGTCGATTCCGATGGTGTCCACAGTCTGGTGGTGGCGTAGGTATGTTGACTTGCGCGTTGAATTGGTTTTAAGTGATACGTTGCGTCTACCACACTCTCTTTTCTCATCACTCCGAGCTCAGTATCACTTCAGACTCAAGAATACGGGAGGTGGTATCGGGTGCAAACGGTCGGGGCCACCGTGTCTGACCCAGATCCCACGGAGTGGAAATGCCATCAAGGCCACGGGTATCTGGCGCGGCCTGAGCCTTAACTTACACGTATCATCACCCCTCCCCCTATATCCATCGGTGGCTGTGAGAGAGTAAAAGCAATAATGCCTGCTATGACCTGATCTGGCCCCCGTTTTGGCCCAAAACAATCCTGTTTAGGGGGCATCAGGCTGTTTTGTTGCATGACCTAGAATACAAAAGCCGTCAATCACAACAATGAAAAGGAGACTATAACATATTGACTCGAAGGTGTCCTGACTAGTCTTCTAGGAGCCCTGATCATGTTCTCTTGAGACCAACGCAGAGGCAGTGTACTGATTAATGCTAGATTAATTTTTTTGTAATTTGTGTTCTTTCACGACTCCCCCCTCCGAGTTACGGGGAGAGAAGGTCGAATGACCATAATGCTTTGACTTCTCCTCCTGCTTTTCTCCTTACCCCAACCGCCGTGCCATCTTCCAGCTGCTCATTAATCTTAACTATTGAAGCGAGTGTCCGAAGCTGGGGGAATGTTCTGTTTGTCTCAGCGCTAGTCGGCGCATTGAATCCACTATTGTGTCCGCTTCAGGACGAAAGTCAGTTAATCAAATTAGCCAGTCAAATGGTTAATTTATTTGCTATGTCCGTTTTACGAACTCCACCAAACGGACTGTGGATTAACAATGTCTTACAGTTAAGGGATTCGAAAAGCATGCTGCAATAACAAAATTGATTAGAGAATTCGGGTGTCAATTAGTTCAAAAGAGGTCAGGTAGGTATTGATGTTGCACTCTATCTTCAGCTTGTGTGCTGCAGTGCGTTTTAACTGTTTGGTAGAGAGTACGAACGCAGCTACTTTTGTGAGACAGAAGGCGATTGCTGTTGAAGGGGAGTATTCGTTTCGTGCTGGTGGCTTTTCTGAATACTGTGGTTTTCAGTAGTCCAGTTGAACAACGGCGCACCAGGACATCGAGGAAAGGTAGTTGGTTATTTCTTTCCACTTCCATCGTGAACTGGATATTTGGGTCAACCGAATTAAGTAACTCTTTCAGGTGCTCAATGCCGGAGGTTGTGAAAGTGACGAAGGCGTCATCGACAGAATGAGCCCAAAACTACAATTGATACTTGGTAAGGGCCATCCCCTATATAAAAGGAGTCTCATAAGCAGTCTCTCGACTGTTAGAACCCGCTGGAGTAGGCATAGTCCATCAAACTAAGGCAAAAATACGCCGCCGAGTGATGCACCCTTAAGACAGACTGCCCCCTACTGAAACCTCCGCAGTTGTCTACAAAATACGTCGCAACGAGGGAGACTGTAATTATATTGGCAAAACAGGACGCAAATTGCAGACCCGCCTACAGAAACACAACACGGCGGCCCGGACACAAGACCCTGATTCACAGCTTGCAACAAGTATCGGAGAGACTGACCATAGATTGAGAAAGTAGCTTCTCCTATGCTAGGGTGGGAAACTGCCAGGTATGACTACGCCTGGAGACCGAGGAGATGCTCCAACAGTTCTCTTTCGAAAATAGGAAGAAGCTATTTAAAAAAGTCCCTCATGACAGTTGAACTCCCCAGGTAGTCAGAAACTGGATCTATTACCAATACTGCGGTTTAATCATAAATTAAAAGAAGATATTCAGCTTCATGTTCTCAAAAATGTGCTGAGTGTTCTACAAAATTCCAAAATATGGCGAGACTTTCGTAGATTAGATGAGTCCGTGCGCGAGAATGCCCTCGCGGGAAATTCTCGAATGTTCAACAGGCTATTAGCTGGGCTACACATGTAAACACATCAGGTGTTCCGCAGCGCATGCTGATTGGTTGTGTGATTTATTGTGCATGCGTGCATTCCGTGGTCAGCTTGGACTGCTCTACATCACGCGTTTGGGTCTCTATATTGCCTTGGGCCGTTAGCTTACCCCGTTTCAATTCTCCCTTTGAGCACTAGTAAGTTTACTTACAACCTTAATGATAAATCAAAAGAACGCATGAACTTTCATCTTCTTATGAAGATGGTCATTTAGGCCATAGTACGAAAGTCCTCGAAACACCAAAACGCATTGTCTAGCAAAAATAAGTTTTGAATTATTCATCAGCAAGCCGGTAGGTCGTGCTAGAGCAGTGATCTTTGAAAAACAGCAAAGTAGTGGTCAACGATATGCGTATCATATGATACTTTATTTTATGAGTGGTGGGTTTTAGGTTAACAAGCGTACTGAAATATAGGCTAAAATGCGTAGAAGATGTTTCTTGAGGACCGCATTTACGTTGTGTATTTTCGGAAGCAGGCCAGACCCACTGACCGCAGCATTATTCAATTTATTATTTTTCGGCCACTATGCTTTCTCTGATTTGCATTCTTTCACGGCTTCCAGTTGGTCCCTCCCCCGGTTTAAGTTGAGGATTAGCTCTATAGTCGTAGGACTTTGAGGCTTAGACTTCATCTCCCGTCTCTTTTTCCTTACGCGCCGCGTCGTCTTCGAACAGCTCATTAATCTTAACTATTGAAGCGAGTGTGTGAAGCTAGGGGACGCTGTGTTTGCCGCAACGCTTATTCGGTAGAGTGAATCCACTGTTGTGTCCGTTTTGGGGCGAAAGCCAGTTAATCAAATTAAGCAGTCAAATGGCTGATTTATTGGCGATGTTAGCTTTAAGAACTCCACCGAACGGAATGTGCATTAACAATGACTTTCAGTGAGCTGATTCGAAAAACATGATGAAAAAAACTCTCCGAGATGAGAAGAGGTTGATAAGGCAAATTAGGCAGGGTAATGTGCTCCAACAATTCACTTTTTCGAATAGGAACAAGATATTTTAAAAATATCCTCTGCGGTATTTGAACAGTAGTAGTCATTAACTGAACATATTACGGAAACTGTTGCTTGGAGGTTAAAGGTTTCAGATGAGTCAACAGCTAATATGACATGGAAAGTAGACATAGCTTCATTACTGATAGTTCAACATCTTCTCCTTAGGCGATGCGGAAAACATGCATTCTGATCATAACGTCGCGGATTCGTGCATTGGGTATGGGTACGTGGCATTGTTGAAAATGTCGAAATGTAATCGTCTAACTACGGGTTGTTTGAATTCCCACAGAAGAACCAAACAAGAAGGGCACAAAGTGGAGGCCTTTCTGCATACCTAGTACAGCGTACTTATGGCAGAGCAAAGCGTTCCGGGTTGGACCAATCAGATTGTGGCCTCAGTTGAGTGGTGACTCTATTGGCGTTCAGACTCATCCGATTGACCTGGTGGCGTCCTTTGGTTCGGCATAGCTAACGCGTCATCAGCATGTGCGCTATATGTGGGCGGACTGAAAGCGAGGCGTGAGAGCGACTCTTCGGAATTGTCCGCAAACGAGTCAGTTAGGCTGGCTCCTAACAGGGTATGACTAGCTGATGAAGGCTAATAAGCTAAAAATGACCGTTCCATTTTCCCTCGTCTTGGTGTCAATGCGATCCGCCTACACCACTGGCCGCTGTGCGTTCTGCTGGGAGCACTCAAATGAGTGCCATTAGCATCGGTGGACATTAGTCAACGAGGGGCAATATCTCGCGATCTTAACTGGTGATAGAAGGAACCCTAGCTCAAGGTTTAGAACGTTTTATTTCTGACCAAGAGATCGCAATATCGAATCTCGGGTGGAACACCGCCTAGGGTTGTGTATGTCACTGACTGACTGACGATGGCTTATTGAACAGAAATGATCATTCCTGTCGTCCTTCAATTTATGATTGCTTTAATGGTCAACCAAGCAGGGCTGGGGAATAGGAACGCCCGGTTTACTTAAAAGAGGTGGCCTCGCGCGTATTAAGCATAAAAGCAGTTTGACCGTAGATTGCGACGACGTCCACCGTGTTCTGTACGGCATGGTGGTGCAGGGACGGTGACATACGCATGGAATAATTTTGAGGAATATTAGATTTGCGCCACAGCTTTCGTGCTCTCTCTCTTTCTGCCCTTACCCACCTCTGCCCGGTGTCGTGAAGGCGTCAAGACGACCGGAGACGGAAGAGAGTTCAGATGGCTGGCGTGGCGTGAGCCTTTACCTACAAGTTGCACCACCGCCTCCATGCTAGGCATTTGATACGGAAACGCAACCCTAATAAAGCCTGCTTTGTTCTGATCTGGCCTTCGTGTTGGTCCAGTACAGTCCTGTTTAGGGGGCAATATGCTGCTCTGTTGAATCGTCAAGCACACAAATGCCGTCAGTCATAAAAGACGGAAATAAAATTATTACTCTTAATTAGCCTTCCACGAGCCCTCATCACGTTCTCTTCAGACCAGCGCAGAGGCAGTGCACGGATTGATACTGGAATAAGTTCATGTGATTTGCATTATTCCACAATTTACAGCCGCCCCGCTCCCATTTTAAGGGGAGAGGGTAGCAGGACTATACTGCTTCTTCTCCTCCTGCTTCTTTCATTACCCCGCCCTGCCGTCTTCCAAATGCTCATTAATTTTAACTATTGAGGCGAGTGGCTAAAGCTAAGAGGTACTTTGTTCGCTTCAGCGCTGGTCAGCAGACTGAATCCACCATTGTGTCCGCTCTAGGGGCAAAGGCCATTTAATCAAATTAACCAGTCAAAAATTGATTACGAACTCGGTCAAACGGAATGTGTATTAACAAAACTATTCAAAGGAGAGAATAGTTTGATAAGACAGCTTTCCTATACTGGAATGGGAAAGTGTTAGATACGATGAGGTGGCGTGCTCCCACAATGCACTTTGGTTAAGAGGATGGAGATATATTAAAAACATCCCCTGTGGCAGTTGAAGGTCCTCGACAGTCAAAAACTGAATCTTTTGCCGAGATTGTTGTTTGAACGTCAAAGGTGGTAGATCACTCAACAACTGATACCACGTGGGAAGTAGACACAGCATCTTTACTGACAGTTAACACCATTTTCCTTACACTCTACGGCAAGGATAACTTTTGATCAAAGGGTCGCATATTCTTGCCTCGGGTCAGTCTCACTTGGGTTCGGGTATGGTTCGTCGATGAAGGCTTATGACCCAGAAATAAACATTCATGCCTTTTTAGTCTTTGCAGGCAATGTTATCTGTCTGGACAAGTGGACCCTATGTGGCTGCTGTCAGGCTTCAAGTGAGTGCCATTAGCGATTGATGGACGTTAATCGGCAAGAGTTAATAGCAATCCATCAAAGCTCGCAAGCCAAGGAGGCCGTAACTCAATTGTTAAAACGTTATACTTCTGATCAAGTGGTCGCGAGTCTGAGCCCTGGATGAGGCACAACTTCGGGTTGCCCATGGCTGGCTGATGACTGCTAATTAATCGGAAACGGTCATTCCAATCTCCCTTGACGCAACTGGTAACGCAAGGCCTGGGAAATAGAAACGCTCTGTTAACTTAAAAAGTGGTGGCACTGCGCGTCATGAGCATGAAGACAACTTCACCGTCGATTTCGACGAAGTTCAGCGTAAGTTGTGCAGTATCGGGGTGCAGGGACGATAACTTGAGCGTGGAAAGGTTTTGAGGAATAGTAGACATGCGCTACAACTATCACACCCTCTCTGTCCCTACCGACATATGCCCTGTGACGTATAGGCGTCAAAAGACTTACACGTGTAATCATGCTTCAACCGCCCCAATATTCGGCATCTGTTGTAGGATCGCAACCCGGAAAATGTCTGCTATGCCCTGATCTGGCCCCCGTGTTGGTTTAGCGCCGGCCTATTTAGGGGGCATAGTGCTGTTTTTTTGAATGTCCTAGAAAACAGATCCATAGACATTCTGCCCAATGGAATACCCTCTTTCCGGTCCCTTGGCCTTACTCCGGCATCTAATCTCTCATGTAATCTTCGTGTTTTAGGCCTCTTTATCAATATTCGCAAACTGTTATACCATATCTATCGTTTGAGTTCATATCACACACATCAAACCCTAATCTGGCGATCTATAGAAGTCTACATTGTCCCCTAAAAAACCTGGGAATTTTTTAACATATCTCTAGAATGTTTTCTTCAGCTGCCGGTGTTTCTTTTAGCTGATCGCATCCTTAGTAAGGTTTCTCACCCTCTTCACTCTGAACTAATGGCTGCAGAGTCTTCCCGTACTATGGACTGAAGCTTCCATCATATGTCTTGCCGTAACTTGGCCTCTCAGCAGTCGATACTCCCATTTCTATCAAGCTACCTCGCGTGTGAAGCAACGGAAATTCAGAAGCTGAAATCCGACCTGTCTCCACAATGTATGTGGATATCATGTTAAACTTAAGATTATAACCTTTTGCCTTATCTTATCCCCTGCTCTTCATGCATGGAATTATTCTTCGCTGATAAAATTGGATATTTGCCTCACAAGCAAAGCATATTTCTCTCTCTCATACTGTCCTTCATTGGAAATGAAAGGAAATTATAAAGTATAAGCATACTTGAGGCCTCGAAGGTTTTTTGATTAGTCTCCCAGGAGCACTCATCGTGTTCGCTTGAGACCAACACAGAGGCAGTGTACTGATTGATGGTGGAGTAAGTTCTTGTTGGATGCCGACGCAGCTTAATTGCGCCTCCGCTGGCGATGTTATACCCCTGACTGGAGGCCTCTCCACTCGGGGTTGGAGTTCGTGGACGTGGTTCGAAATTCTGGGTTAAATACTCCCTGTATGATCCGTCCCTTTCCGGGACATCAAAGGAGCCGGGTGCCTGTGAAATTTAATAAAGACTTTGAACTCGTGATAAACTACAGACTTAGTAATTAAGAGTGAAAAAACAATAACATACCTTACTTGAGAGTCAGCAGAGACAAGTAAAAAGAAGTGATGATGAAACATGCAGCTCAACTGAAAAAGGAGGAGCCAAGGAATCCCTTTAGATGGACATGGTGGTAAGTGAGGTGTGCGTATGTAGTATAAACCAAACAGACACAGATAATTGAATGAAAAGGTCTGTCAGGTTGTTTTATATACACGAACAAAGCCCTAAAATCAGATGGCGCAATTTTTAATTGGCCGAAAAACGCGAATACTAGAAAAGAGTATACGCGAACACATAACAGCCTGGCTCTGCAAAGGAGAGAATCGATCGATCTTCAGCTCAATCGTCGCCCACCTAATAGGTACGAACCTGCAGTTGGACGCGCGAGAAGCCTTTCGATTGATAAATCACACGCCAACCCAGTATTCCAAAGGCCTCTGCTAACGGGTGTTGTCCACAGTAATCCGGTTAGCAAAACCCACTCTATGGAGTCAAAAGGCACTGGTACAAGAAGTCTGCCTCCCTTGGCCGACTGCACGCGGACATCCTACGCCTCCTGAAGTCACGTCGTCCAAAAGCACAAAACGAAGACATAGGAAATAGGCAAGCGCACGCTGCGTGGCCGAACTACAGACCTCTGCGCATTGCGACCAACGTCCTAAACGCACTGGCGCCCACATTCAGGAGACGAGGAAAAACCCAGATGCTTTATTACACCTATTTACCCACAAACACTCTTCTCCCCACTTTAACCTGACGATCATATATACGCTGAAATTAACTGACCACTTTTATTATCAATGTCATTGTACCGTGATATCCAATCCCATTGATCGAGAAGGTCTTAAAAGTAAATCGAGCGATTTTAGTAAAACCTTGCTATTTTCAGTTAGCCCCTGTCCTGCCACATCTCATCAAATTCTCCTTCATGAAGTTCGAGATTCCGGATGATTGGCGTTCAGTAAGAATTGCTCTCATGGCGCAAAATATCCTCTACTTTTGCTTCCAAATCCTTTCGTCCACTTGCCTGTTATTTCTCAACGGGTTGCGTTAAAAATAATCACGCCGTCGTCCTGCCATTTTTTTCGATCCCCTATAATTTCCATATAGGTTCAGGCGTATTACTGTAGACGCTGTGGCTCTTTAAGTCCATTTTACACTTAAATATTTATTCAAGGATTGCCGTCCGTAGGCATGTGCATTAACTGAGTACTCTTCAGTCTTAAATACTACCTCATACCATCTGCTTCCTTCTAAAACCTCTGGACGTGGCTCTGTCGACTGGACTGTCTCTTGCCTTGGGGACTACTTAACTTCCCGCACTCACTTCGTCCAATGCGGTAAGCGAAAATCCACGGTCCTTCCCAAAAACTGCCGGTCATCCCCTCAAAAGCCAGAAACATATGAAGGCCTGGATCATGTCTCGGCTTGGCCTTTAGCCAATTGTCCTCAACTGAACAGACAGAGGTCAGTCCAGTTTGTTTTCGGATTGCAAACCTCTCTCAGTCCTGAATACTTTGACATTCAGGTACCGTGGTGTAACTCCGACATCTCATCTGTTATTAACACGTAATTTTGAATGCCTTCTCATTAGCATTGGTAAACTTGTATATATATCCACCGTTTGCGTCTATATTGGAAACATAAAGCCCAAATTTGGTGATTTGTAGATACCCGCATTCCCTCCTGCATTCTCTACTGCTCCCCGCTAATATAACCAGCCAGGGTTAAGATAACTGTTGACTTTTCAACATATCCTCCGAATGCTTTCTTCAGTTGCCGGTGCATTTATTCTTTTTAGCTGATATTATAATACAGAAACACTTTAAAACGGTCAAGCAATTTGGATACGCCTGCTCATGTATTTCACTCTGAATCAATGACTGCGAAGTCTTCCCTTAGTATGCGCCGAAGCTTCCAACATATGTGTTGCCGTACATCGCCAGATCAGCCCAATCCTAGCACGCTACCTCACGTGTGTGGGCTCTTGGCCCTACTTATGTGTTGTTTAAATTTATCAATAAC
>UYRU01045871.1:3883-15125 GCA_900617775.1 Dibothriocephalus latus | reverse complement strand
CGCAAAGTGTGCGCAAAGAAAATATGCCGTGAGGAACGCCCTCACCACAGACTAAATCACGCGTGAGTCACACTGCCTTCCTCGCCGATCTACAAAATCTCCTGTGATAGCTGTAGCGCGGATTACTGTGGTCAGGCTGGGAAGTCGGCCTCCAATTGCGTACACGAACACCCTTTAGCAGGCAGGAGACGAGGGTGTACATGCATTCTAGGTCAACATGCATACTGGCACTCAAGGCATTCGCCTGGAAGGTGACACGCATTGTTGGTGCCTGCACAGAAAATAAAAGTCGCGAATCGATGGAAGCAGTGTTCTCACGTAGGGCATGCATCAAAACGTCTGCTGACTCGGATGCCGGACAAAAAATTATAGAGGACATTGGGAAGGAGGTTGGCGAAAGCGGTCCAGCTACACCACACGGTGAGGTACCACAGCCCCATATTGGCACAAACTCTGGCCGCGATCGACTATTTACACCCAATCCCAAGCGTGGATCACCCAAAATTCGAACCCTGCAATAATCAATATTCTCAATAACAACCGACATGACAACTGGCTTGTCGCTACAAAACAACCAGGCCGTATCATAGCATCCCACCAAACTACCCTGGGTCAACGTTTGCCAGCAACAGCAGAAGCAGAAGCAACCGCGATCCGGTTAAGGAAGCCGGTTTTGTGCGCGCTAAAGAATTTTGTGCAAACACCACATCTGGCGTGGCCCGCAGTCATTTAGCGATATTCACTAATCCGCGCTCTGATTGGCTCCCACTTGTTAGGAAAGACGATCGATCGATTGCTTAAATGTAACTCTCCCATGTAAATGTATGTCCTGAGGAGAATTTACCGAAAGTGTACACTCACCAAATACTGTTCTAAGTTTGATTACTAAAATTAGAACTTTAGCAAAGGATCGTTACTTCTAACAGCAGTAGCCTAGTCCCCATAGTGCAAACCTAGTGGAAACGGACACAGCCTGGTGGATAGAGTTGGGAGGGCAGAGACAAAAATAAACCCTACTGTGCTCCGGGGTTCAAACATATAGTTACCCGGAAGAGCATGAGACTAGATTCAGACTCCTTGATGAAATCAAGGGGGTATGTGCCCCAGTGCTGATTTTTTCTCACTCGGCGCCACCTCTGATTAATAGTAGCCTCAGAAATGGTACCAGTACTACTAAGACCCAGCTACATTGCTAGCCAGTAGTAGTAGAAAGAGTAGTAGCCGTATCAGTGTCGACCTCCTTGAGCCTGTCTTGGCACCTACTAAGGGTGAGTGAGGGTGGGTAGCGCGGCAGTACCAGCGCAAAATCTACTGTCACTTAAGACTAAGGTAGGCGGTGCTTCTGGTTTGCATTAGAGAAAGCGGACTACGCTGGATCCCGTTTGGTCTTCTTGACTCCGGGTGAAGGTGAAGAGTGCGGTTGGCGCATGCTACGCCTTCTATCACCTTAACCTACCCCCTGATCTCCAGTCACCTTTCTGTACCAACCTGTTTGGTGCATATGGTGGATTTCACCGAAATCGATAGTCCAACACACATCAAACAACCAAAAATCTCGGGTTCAAATCTAAGTTGCTTCAAAAATGGAGTTCAGTATGGGTGGCTGATTACGCTTAATAAGGCAAAAATTGTCTTTTTTCATATCTGGACAGTTGCAGGTGCTCTATAGGAAGTAAACGCTGTCGCTGGGACAATAAACTTACTCGCCTCACTTCACGTTTCGGATTCACGCCTTTATAGGATTAACGGACCCCCAACATATAAACCATGACGATGAACTCCCCAACCCATATTCGGTGCTGAAGCGTAGTTTGACGGCCAAAGTAAACCAGCCACTCGCCGGCAAACACATTCTCCAACGCCGGTGTCAGTGAGCCAGCTGGCTAAAAAATCCTCACGCCAACAGCTCACACGAGGGATTAAATTTTGGCAGATAACGCCCGGCGTGCCGGCTAGTAAGCAAGCAATTAGCGGGCAATCCTCGTCCATGAAGGGGGAAAACCATTAAGTGTCATTCGTATGCAGTAGCATGGTGGTGACTGCATCCTATAAATACTGCAACTCCCTGCATAAGAATTACCCGTGTCTGATGACGGACTCGAGCAGAAATTCGAAACGTCAGACGAACGAACTTCCTGTCCCAGCAATCGCATTTACATCGCCTCAATTACTTCTCAAGGCTCGCATTTCCGCTTGTATCGGAAATTTCATGTGTTTCAGAGTACCGTTAACCGCATACGCACATTTGCGCATGCCTATAAAGTAGCGAAAATCAATCTAAATGGGAGAGTCTTATCAAACTTGAAACGTCGTTTCTGGCCAAATAAATCGGGCAAAGCTAGGTGTAAGTGTACAAATGATTTTCCGGAAAACCAGAAATCGTGAATTGTGAACCTGTGCACTTTAGGCCCCAACACACGACAGTGCTGCTTACAGGTAATCCATTTTGTTTTTAATGTTTTACTTCATTGATAATTTCTAGTGGCGTAAGACATTCAAGAAGTATTTTGAAGCATGTTTTCCCAGGTGCAAATCTGAAGATTGCGTATCCAGCAGAATTTATTGGAACCATACATTTCGCTGGTGCTCATCAGCTGCGTCCTCTCGCTGCATAAAGTGAGGAACGAATGAGAGAATACGAAAAAATTGAATTCGTATAGAAGAGGTCATAGAAACAGGTCAGGAAAGTTAATTATGGTCCCAATGAGGAAGGGGGATAGGTAGATAGAGAGGGAGAGAGAGAGGACGGTGAGGAGAGAGAGGGCGAGCGAGGAGAAGAAGGAGAGGAGGTGGGAGCGATGATAAAAGAGAGGAAAGGGGAGAGTGAGAGGGAGCGAAAAGACATAAGCAATAAAACCCAATGTACTAATTGACCTTTCTAACCTGTTTCAATGACTTCTTCTGTACGAGTTCAGTTTTTGTGTATTCTCTCATTCTTTACTCACTTTATGCAGCGAGAGGACGCAGCTGATGAGCACCAGCGAAAATTATGGTTCCAATAAGCCCTTCTGGATACGCAATCTTCAAATTCCAGATGTAATCACACAATTGTAGACGCTGTCTCGGAATACTTTGGCTTTGGCGCATGGGGTAAGATTCCTTTTTCTTAGGTTCTTTCCAGAGATAGTTTAAAGTTTATGTGACCACTCTGAAGTATATTTATCATCACAGGATGGAATATACACTTGAGTAAAGATACCGAAAACAATGACAAAATAAACAGGAAAGAGTTTCATCGTTTGCAAATGAGAGGTGTCACCAACAGACGATGGCGTAAGTGAGCTAACAACATTTTTTCGTCCTCTTCTGAGTTCACGTTGCAAAGAGACGAAAGAAGTAAGTATTCAGCCGCCAAATACCCTCAGCAAAGCTTCTTAGAGAAGGATCTCTTTCGATAAAGCGCATATTCTCCGCAGACTTTTGTTGTGGACGTTCATTTTCTGCCCTGACTGGGTTTTATGCTTATGTGATATTACAAATACGACCCCTGTAGTCACTCGCAGGAAGAAAGGACATGCGACTACATAGTATTTAATTTAAGGCCTAAATTGACAGTTTTGGTGACCAAAAATTAGAGAAGCCATGGCTTTCGAGCATCTGACGAAGGACATTGAAAACCCCCAGAATCGATGTCAGTGTCATTGGAGAGTAATCAACAACTGATATATGCGGAAGTAAAATCCTCCTGTGAACCGAGTAAACCATGCTCTTATGATTGCAGGTTCTATTTATCTCCCAATTTTCTGGTCACTGAACAGCTCCTCCATACGTGACCTTATAAAAACTTTGATTTCTGCGAAGTCACTATCCACGGAAATGATTATAAACAAGCGAATATATATTTATCGCATGCATCATCTCCCGCAGAAGCAGAGGAAGAGGGGGCAAGTGCATGGACCGAGATATATTTTGACTGATGTTTCAAAAACACACTCGTTTCCATCTTCAGAGTGCCGAGCTTACTCTTCCGTAGGCCTTGAGTTAAATCGCCACGCCGCCAGCCTCGTGTTACACCCATGAACTTGCCCCCTCATTTTCTTCCTGTTCTGGTGACGATGTCCGCAATAAGATATCCGGACCTCAAATCTTTACGCATATTTATACATACACAGCGAGTTCTGTTATGCGCATGTAGATGTTCAAACAAGAAAGTTAAAGAAAACTTGGTGAATGTAAGAAAGGGTAGTTTGAAAGCCTTGGTGTCAAACTATTTGCTGTCTCTTAAGAAGTAAAAAACCCTGAGGGCCTTTAGATAAGAAAACATCATGTAAGCAGTAAAAAGGCCAGTCCACTTACTGAGTCGAGGGGATGAGGATGTTGCGCAGAAGGCACAACGCCATGGGAATGAATTGACGGTTATCAAGTAGGTGAGTATCATCCGAGAAGACTGCGGAGAGGACCCGTTCGAAAGTCTCTTCACTATAAACAACGACAGAGTGTGCGGAGTGAAAGATACAATTTTAAAAGATGGCACTGATAGATGAAAGGAGGTGGGACTTGTGGAGGGGAAGGGAAGTAAGCAGAAAGGGGGAAGTATCAAGTAAGCTACACGGAGTTCATATGAATACAGCAGATTGCCTATCTCGTGAAGAGTCGACCGAAAGACTGGAAGGTATTTTCGCTCGAATATTATTACCCATGTAGGAGTTTAATAAAAATTAGCGCACGACATAATCCCAAAATATTTCGGTCAGATAAGGATGCCGGTATTTGAACAAAATTTTTTCGGCCATCTGCAAAATTTACACCCTGTAAGAAAACGACTACATATGTAGTATGCATTTTCTACTTGATGTTCAACAACGGCAAGGATATTTTAAGTAGTGGACCTTATATACCCCAAGCTTCAACCTTATGTCGAAGAGGACCGGTGTTATTAGGGGTTTAGTGGGTGGGGAAAGAGGATAGGCCATGAAGGAAATTGATAGTGTAAATATGGTTGATTTTGTGTGCCGCGGCTGCTATAAAGCCACGGATCAGAGCGCGTAAACCGAAAAAGTAAACAGAAAGCAGCATTTTATAAATAGGAAGCATCTGAAAAACAGCCAGATGTCAATTTGTGACAGGTCAGGAACTAGTGGAATTAATGGTTAATATGCATATAGTAGTTATTAAATTATATTCCAGCATAATTTTGCAGCGCGTCGTCGATGCCGCACTGATTAAAACCGCAAAACAAACGTGATTTGCCACTATGCAGTTACTTCTACAACTTTCTTTCACTGCCTAACCCTAATTTCCCACCCCCCCATAGAAACCCTAATATCACAGGTCCCGTAAGACAGAATGCTGAGGCTAGGGATATATGGGGCCCACTAATTTATAGAAAACGTCACATTCGGTAGAAAATTACGCTTCCTTCAAATTTTGTATTTGAAGAAAAGGTATCTTACTGTTTTAAAAATGTTTCCCAATTTCCGAATAACTTTGAATCCTACCGGCCGTTATACTTAAACTCAAGGTTTACAAACTGCATGCTGCGTACATTCCGTCTAGAAGAATTTACACATTTCCCCAAGGTATGAGAAGGAGGTCATACAGTTCTTATACAAGTGTGTAGTGGAGGTAAATCATGATGTAGACATTATAGACCACAGTAATAAATTGATGGATACGATATACTATGAATAAATATTTCATAATCATACAAAAACTCATTATTAAATAGATTTTTTAAACTGAAAGATATTCTTCGTTCAAATATGAGATTTGAAGGAGATATTTGTGTATATTTTTTATAAAATATATTTGAATTTATAAGGGGCATCGAAAGTCAATAATAAAAATTTAATATTACTTAATTTGCAATCTTTTACAGTGCCTAATTTTTGCAGGCGGTCAGGAAGTAGCTCATTTAAAGGTCGGTATTCTGAGGTGACTGAAATATCTTGTAATTATCCGAAGGCAAAATGGCGAGTATACGATTTCTATCGATAAATTCTCTTCAGGCCTGTACATTTATTTGGTAATGAAATAGACTGCGCTAGTTGGTGGAAAGATGTAGGGTTGTTGTTGTCAGGGGCGGTGGGGGGTGGGGAGAATTGAGATCAAAAGGTCACTCTCTATGCGGCGGCCACAAACCAGCATAGTTCATTTGTTTCGTTACCATATAAATGTGCAGGCCTGAAGAGGATTTATCGAAACCAAACAAAGACTTGCCAATTTATTTCTTGATATTTACAATGGGAATTTTCACAAATGTTGTGATTATTAATACAACTCCCACTTAAGTTATTTGCTCAAATCGACAACGCAGTTCAGAATTGCAGTTTACCTTTCCAGAGAGTCTAGCGAGTCTAGCGTATTCACGTAAGTATGCCCTATTAACAGGCTGACGGGTGGCAGTCCAATTCTGCATCCCAACCTCTCGTAGTTTTCTCCGAAGCTGAGGAGAGACTGGAAACCAGCAACAACAGTTCAGTCCTGGCGCCCTCACAGTTGCAAAGAAGCTGACAGTACTGATGCAATAACTTTCCTATTTTAGTCTTCAAAGGCAACCCCGTTCGGACTGGCGTGTACATGTTTGTGTTGAAAATTAGATGAAGAGGCTGACAGAAAACCTATCAGAGTATTGGGATAGAACTGAAAACCAACGCGCCCCCTTTTTTCTGCCAGTAGTCATACTTCTTCTGTCTTGAGGATTTTTTGTCTCCGTTAGTTCGTACCAGTTATCAAAATAAAAGATAGAAAAGCCCTTCAGAGAAAGAGGCATAAGAGGGAAAACATCTGCATGCATAACTGGTAACTGTGCGCGTCTCGGTAGCTATGAGAGCAGAAACCCGGTCTCTCTCTCTCTCGTTCTCATAAGAGGAGTACCGTCAACAGTCTGCTACATCGAGCAAAAAGACTTTGTGCCTATGAAGAAAGCTATGAGTCGAGCTAAATCATCTGTTTGAATTGTCTTCCCAGGATGGTTAGCCTAGAGATTAATGCACGAACCATCAGAGTTAATGGTCTCTCAAAATTCACGGCCTGTCTTAGATGGGCAAGAGCCAACAGTGCACGTTTGGTCCCATGCAAATTTGTTTCCAGTTTCTAATGTGTGCATGACGACTTGAGACCAGTGTTTTTGCCTCTTATCTGCCAGTTGGTGTCCGTGTAAGTATGCGGAGGCCAATTTTCCTGTTTGGCCAAAGCACACTGCATTGCAACTGCCACAGGGAATCTTATAAACGACCACTTTGCCGTCCTAATAGCCAACCCTCTCCATAGGATGTACAAGCTGATTTCGCAGTGTATTTATTGGCTTGTGTGCCACTTGGATTTCTTACATCCTCAGGTGTCTTTCATTGACTTCGGGCACGTTCTTCGCCAGCTTTTTGGTTAAGGCCAATAATCAGAAAAAACGAGTCCCCTCTCTCTGGACACTTGTCGTCTCACGCATGGACGCACAAACTCCCTAGGGCAACCATTTTTGGAAAACACTTCAAACAGGTAATTACATTCGATTTGGTAAATTTTGCTGCTAGAATATATGTGGAATTAATTCTATGCTGTGAGGACAAGAACCCAGTTACCTACAAGAGGAGTATAGCCAATAGTCTGCTGAATCGAGCAGAAACGCATCGCTCGAACGAAGGGAACTCGCAAATCGAGCTGTATTACCTGTTTGAATTATTTTCTCCAAAAAGGGTTATCCTATAGCATTTGTACGCTGATGCATGAAACAACAAGTGTCCAAAAAGGAGGTACTAAATAGTTACAGACGCCAAAAAATACATGGCGAATCCTTCTTTATATAACGGATGTACCTGAACTCGTCTAAAAAAACACTTGCGGAAATGTTGAATAAAAATGGTACACAAACCGACTACTACATTAAGCACCCAGCTTGTACACCCTAAGAATAAGGTCAGCTATCTCGAAAAGGAAAAGATCGTCTACAAGATCCTTTACAAAGCTTTTGATGCCGTATATTGTGGCCAAATTTGAAAGTTCGCCTCCACACGCATCCAAGAACATCAACTGACAGACAGGAGACGTGACGAGCTTTTAGAAGTGGCTTCGCACGCCGTCGCCTGGGACAAAAATCGTATCGTCGCAGTTTGCCCCTCCGAAGAAAGCCGAGAGCCTCGTGAGGCCATGCACTCTGAAGACTCTTGCATCAAGCAACACATTGAGTTAGATGCCGTGATGAGAAACTTCGGGGGAAAATGAAAGGGACGAGAAACGACCAAGACAGACTGACGCAAACGGCGGTCGCTAATCGGTGCGAAAATCAACTGACTGTCGCTTTTTGAGCATTTTTGAAATGTTTTTTTGTTCAAGTCTGACGGTGACTTAAGGAACCAACGTTGAAAATGTACTCAGTAATATTTCCTACTTTTTCCAAATAACTTATTTCCCTCCAATATCTATATATGTACGCAGGCATTTGTACAGCGACCAGTAATACAGAAGATGTACCGAAAACGGCAAGGGAGACTGGAATGGTCATTTCCGGCGTCAATGAACGGTCATACCGAGCCCCAACTATGGACTGCGTAGGACCACAGCCCGGTTCCGGGACGACCATGTTCCTTGACTTGCTCAGTGGGCGCCCTTACTAAAATAGTATGCATACAGATGATGCAATATAGGGGATGACCTGCGAAATTGTAAAGCGTTTGCCATTTGACAAAACTGTTCTACTTTGGTAAAACTTTCTTCCAAGTATCACAGCCAATAAAGTCTTCTTAAAATCTAGGAAATTGACAGCCCAGTGAAAACCCAGGAGGTGGGGGGAGGGAGCAGATAAGTTATCCCTACCAAGTAAGCACAAAAAATTGACCAGTGCACCAACCTTTCGAGGCGAGAAAGGAGCAAGTTGGTTTGACTGTCCTCGGAGAGCGGTCGTAGAAAGCGATATCGATGACTCCGGCAGACGTAGATCAGTCCACAGATGAACTGACAGGCGTAGCCACGTACCTGTGGGGAGGATTCGGTGTAACATGGTACACTTACCTCGAAATCGTCGCATAAGAATCGATCCAACAGTTTTGACACTAACTGTGCCTCGTCAAGCCACTGAAAGAAAAGGCACGTTTATGACGGTTATGATTGTGTCGGCGGGATGATAGTGGAGGAGGAGAGGAGGATAAGGAGTAAGCAAGCCAACTCACCTGACATATTGAAAGGAAGGTCTTATAGTTCGCGGTATTCAACAGATGGTAGACGATCTCAGGAACAGCGGCCTTGTCCATGTGTCGAATTACACAGTCCACGAAATCGGGCTTCGATTTAAGAAAGCTTAACAACTACGAAAGACGGGGTCAGTCTCCGAATGGAAGACCTACCTCAAGACCGGCCCACTTACTCAGGTAGACGAGAATGCGGTGCAGAAAGCTGGCCGTCAGCGGAGGGAGGGAGGCTGGGTCTTCGGTCTGAAGGATGCTGTACAGTCCATCCAGCGCCTCCTCATTTTGCAGCAAGGCATCCTGGATGGTCCAGGTTTCCGAGGTCAGCGCTTCGGTTGCCAAATAGGCCAGTCTACAGCGTTGCAGGTTATAAATGAATTCAGGCGAATGTTGGCAATTCGAGTGTTCTTTTTTATAGATAAAGATTAATGAACGCTTAATGAAATCCAACTTCATAGATAAAAACGGCAACAAAATAAGCCAAAATTGTAGGGGGTAGGGACCAATCCGAAATTAGTTACGCCAATCCGGAGGTGACTGTTCGGGGTTTTGTATACCAGCGCCAGTTCAATACATCGACTGAGTGAGTTCTCATCAGAGGCCCAGGCTTCAATCAATTCGCTACTTGCTTCGATTCTGACGTGAGCGATTACCCCCGTGGATGTGAAGTTAATTTATTGACCCTTTTGTAGGTGAGGATAGCCGCGCTTGATAAACCGCTATCTAGTCCCACAGCCTCGCTGTACCTCGGCTCAACTATGTAGTGGCTACTCAGTGCTCCTTCGCCAGTGCCAACACTGGCTCGACACGTCCACACCCGACAGCTGTCTCGACTGCAGCCTTTCTCTGCATGACTGTCACCATCTATTCGCCTGCAGTTCCCGGCCAGGCACCTAACTCACTCCCGCGGACCCTTGGGTCAAGCCGGTCGAGGTCTTGGCTTTTCTCCGTCTAACAACGAAAACCAATTTGAAATCCGGCGGGGACTCCTGATTCAAATAGGGCTACGACACACACAGCCAAATTATGTTCGTATATCCACGATTCGAACATGCATCCAGTCTGTGCAGCTATCTCAAGACTGGCTTTAGGGGCCTTTGATTGACCCCAAACCCCCCATAACTGTTGCCAGTTTTGTGGCCGCTTTTATGTCTGAAGATGAACTCCAGTAAGAGGCTGAAAGTTCAGATGAATTAAGACATTATTCCGCAGAGGTAACAGATTATAAATGTTCACCAAGGGTGAGAAAAGAGAAAACGTGAGGCTGGTATCAACTTACTGGTATTGTCGTTCTGAGGGGCAGGAGAGGTCCGGTCCTCGGCGAACAAGCTCCACAAGATCTCGCACTCGGTCGGGTTGGGCCAAGCTACGTGAAGGATTAGATGTAGAAACAAAATAAAGAAGACAAACAATTCAAGGAGAGCAGGATTCCTCGTGGAGAGTTCGTCAGTGAAATGGACATACTTAAGCACCTCTTCAACAGTTGTCTCCTAGAAAAAAAATACATATTATCGGAGAAAAAAACCCAGTTATTACCGGCTGAATGAGTAACTGCTCCAGATCGTCGGAGCCGGAGAACATTATTTCACTAGCAGTATATGCCGAAATGCGATGGGTGGGGTGTCATCTGAAAATAAAATTGGAAAAGTTATGGACAACAGTTCGACAGTCGTTACAGACGAGGTCAAAATGAGAATGGATGCGGGGACAGTGAATTGCACGTGAACTAGATTACAATTATAGAGACTTATGCTGCATCTACCGCACTCTCTCCCCCCCCTAATGCACATGAGTCCGGTGTCAGAACCAAGTGAAGAAGACCGGAGGCGGGAGAAGATGCTGGGGACTGGGGCGGCCAGAGCCACCCTTAAGCATGGCACTGCGGCCTGACTTTCAGTCCACCAGTCAACCACTCTAGACAAACACAACTGACTGACTTCGAGACCCGAGATATCGCGTCAGTGGGCAACTTTCCGGGCCAGGGCTTACAGCGCACCGTAATAGCTCAAAGTGCGCCTTTCGGTGAGCAAAATGCGCTGAGTCGTCGACCTCACTCTCTTCTTCCATTTCCAGCCCTTAAACTACTGCTCGAGTCGGTCAGTTGTCAACATGAACCAAAAACCGTT